>CAXKVX010001746.1:0-30860 GCA_964058865.1 Eleocharis quinqueflora
GTATTTGTTGCTCCTGCTCTTAAGATCCGAACCTTCCAAAAAACGGTCGGTGCAAATTTGAGCTGCAGAAAGCTGATTGTATACGAGTTATAGATTTGATGTGATGTCTGAATAAATTTGATCGATTATAATAGTAGCTGGATAGTTATAGGGTTTTTAGAATACATAGAAAAGCCTGCTGGATAAAGCAGTGCGGTCTATAAACATTGGTTTACTTTGTTTCTTCGTTTTATAGTTAAAATGAAGAGGTGGGGTTTTCCCACTAATTTCAAAAAAAAAAAAAAAAAATTTGAGCTGCAGAAAACTGATTGTATACGAGTTATAGATTTGATCCGTTCATTTTATATAAACGGATACGATCGAAAGATTAGAAGAACAGCTGAAATGATTCCGTCTAAATGTATACGACTTTTTCTCCGCCTACTGACTGCTACTCAGACAGATGCTTCTATTGTTCGTAGTTCAGAGATTAAGATGTTATTAGAGAACTAGTAGGTGTCAACATTTCAAACCCTTGAAAAAGTTGGCGGTCCCTTCAATTTTTTGTTGCTGGAGCTGCCAAATTAATTTGTGGGCTTCTCCTGTCTTAAAGTGCACCTTTTCAATTGGATTATGTTTATGTTTCGATGGTTGGCAAAATCAGATGTTCATTCAATTGGGCACAATAAAACAGTTTGCTCTTATCCCTGGATATCAGGGAACTAATAAGCTAATCAAATATTACATTTTAGCTAGCTGGATGTACCTTTTGTTCAATTAGCTTCAGTTGAATTCAAGTGTGGTGATTGCGAGCTAAATCCTAAGCAAAATACCAAATTTGAGGATTCAGCCATACCTTATACTGGACATGAGGAAAGGCAGGTACCGAATATGTCAATCAATCTCAAGTTTAATAGTTTAGTATTTTTTTTTCCTAGAATTAGCTAATTACATAGATTATTATTATTTTTTTGGTTAAGTAGGAAGAATACAGTCCATGACATTCACATTAACCTGAACATAAAAGAGATTTTTCTCAATACTAAATATCATTTTCTTTTCTTTCCCTTCTTTCAATTAATTTACAATACAACAAACCATTTGAAAAGAAAGAGAAAATAGAAAATTAAACTCACCGCACCTTTTAATTATTCTAACTCTACGGTCAGTCTAATTCCAATCTATCTAAAACAGAAAAGAAAAATAAATCAACGACAGTATAGTTCATTATTGGGCCGCCGTGCTGCAAAAAACTCGAAGTCCGTGTGGTGGTTCCTGAACTTTTGGCCACCTCTCATCATTCGAGCGCGAGACATGGCCATCGCGGTGAGGTTGAATGAGTCCATCCTTGCCCGAATAACATCTTCAGCTTGATACCTCTCATGGAACCACGACTCATTCTAAATAAGGAATAAAACTAATCAGTTATGTCTTTTGGAAAATACAATTATATTAAATTGGAACTAAAAAAATTATTAAAGAATTATAAGTAAAAATTACCTCAGTGTTGTACGACATGAGCCCTACAACAGGGGATAGTGCGACTGAAGGGCCTGCGGCGCCTTGCACGAAATGTGCAAGGGAGTGGTAGGTCAAAAAAGCAGCTTTAAAGCTGCTCCTACCCTCCGGTACCCTATATGCAGGGTACCACGCAATGCAGTACCTGAAAACCAAGTATATTCAAATATTTTTGGTTAAAGATGGACAAAAACAGAACGAGGATAACCTAAGTTGGTGTTGATCTCGGTTTTCCCTTTCACTGTAGGGGCTAAAATAGTTAGTATTTTCAAAGCATTTGTTAAATTACCCTAAGGTCTGGTATATAGTAAATATTTCTATTTCCTAACACTTGGTTTGCTACAACATCTAAGCTTAAGAAACTTAATGGCAAATTATTAACTTCACAAAAAGAAAAAGAAAAAACAAACAACACATAGAAAGTATTAATAAAAAGAAGCATAGAACTAATGTACCAGGAGGCCGGATGGAGATCCCTTAGGCGGAGTTGCTCCAGCTGGTGGGCATCACCATTAAAATAGCACCTGCTCTGAGCCACCCCACCGACGAGTTGCTTCACCCTGCCCAAGTGAAAGGTTCGGGCTCAAAATTTCTAATGAAAGGTTCAGGCTCATTTTCAGCCTGAATCCACTAATTCTACACAAATTAGGTAAAAACAGAATGTTAGGAAGACCGACTTACTTTTCATAAAATGGTTGCCGAAGATATGGTTGTTCAGATTCAAAAAATTCATAAACAAACTCTGCAGATCCTGCACCTACATCCAACACGTCCTCTACACCAGGAGCAGACTCCAATCCACCTGGCATGGACAGATGCTTAGAGAAAATTGCCGAGGGGCCACTCCGCACAAAGAGTTGTACTGCTGACAGAGATGGCACAAAATGCGCTGTGAAGTCCATCAAATTATAGTGGTCCTGGCATCCCCTCACCTCCAATGCATAACAGCTAGGCTCTTCATACCACTGCCAGATCTTTTGCAGTCGTATATCAGCAATTTGGTGGGGAGGCATGTCAACAACTGGAGCGGCATAGTGGCACAATAACTCGTAATCCGCAAATGGACCACCAAAAGTAGTTTGAACCAGCTCTGACATCAGGTATACTGTGTGGGCGGCCCGCACTGCCCTTAATACCTCTCTCAGATCTGGACTGCACTCAGCCTGCATGTTCTTCAATTCACCAACATTGAGGCGTGGCATGTTGGCAATGGGTGAAATTGGTGTAGTGCTGGCTGGAGAGCTGGACATCGAAGAGCTAGACCTAGAAGCATCTATGTTGGTGGGGGCATTGTTGCTAAGATCGGAGGGAGAAGTGTCGCAATGGGCCACATCAGTGCTGGATTTGTCATCCGAGGCAGAGATTCCATGACCTGTCTGGCTTTCTATATTGCCTTCCTTAGTGCCAGAGGAGCATACATCAGGACTCAACGGAGTCTCATCAGATGCCTTGGAGCTTCTCGGGGAATCCAAGCCACTAGTGTCATGGCTTGATTGGTTCATTTGAGATGACTTAGAGCTGTCAGGAGAGAAAAAGGCCTCAGATGAGGATCCTGATCCAGAACCAGATTCTTCCATGTCACCAACTTTCACCTCCAAATTAGGGATGCAGAGTTTGATGTCGACTGCAGCCTCACTATCGGATTCCTTGCACTGTTCAGGAACCTTCTTGGGCAATGGGACAGCTGGTTTCTTCATATTGTCTCTCCGGGGTGGCCTCGGTCCCACCTTGCACCTTACTACTTCCTTCAGAGCGCTGTTTGGCGGGGGTAAACTTGGAAAATCATCTTTCTTAAAGACATACTCATCGGAATGCCTGGATACCCTGCAACTGATCTCATTATCATTTCTTGAATAAATAGGTAACTTGGTGGGACCAGGGTTTGCATCTTGTTTTGAGTCAAATTCACCTGTTGTGTCAGTCTTTTCACTGGACTCACATCGGTTAGGATTACCAGATCTTCTACCGCATTTTCCTCTCCTACCAGAAACTACCGGAATAAAATCATTGTTGATACAAGCATCAGAGCTGTTGCACTGAACCCTGCGTGCCTTATCCTCCTGAAGGGCACTCAGATCTTCATTAACAACCACCTCTGCAGGCCCAACAGTTTCGGGCAGTGCCAGTTCAATGTCCTCTCCTTCATTACCACTAAGCATAGAGTTTGAGCTGCTAAAATCAGCATGGCACCGGTCCGACCAGTTGCTGGAGAAGCAGCAGAGCACAGCCTCAGTGTCACTCTCCGCTCTCTGAGCACACCCATCTCCATCAACTAGGGATATCTCAGCATGAGAACTGGAAGAAGAGTCAGATGAAACACAGTGCTCATCTGACTGGTTGTTATCAGATCTGATTTGAGTCTTAGATGGCCCAGCCTTAGCCCCACTTTTCTTCTTGTTTTTCTTCTTCTTCTTAGAATTCTTTCTCGAGGTCTTCTTGGATTTAACCTTGCCAGAATTGCCCTTCTCAGAACCGCCCTTCTCAGAATTCCCCTTGTCAGAGCCACTCTTAAGTGACTCAATAATAGTATCTGCAATCAAATTTACTGCCGAATTAGACCCTATAGCTGAAGACACTGGTGCTTCAGTCCCATCAGTAAGAAGGTAGCATGGTAAATGGACACGAGAGGTCGAAGGGCGGTCAGACTGAGACAGTTCGTCCGTTCTGGAATTTGCAGCATTCGCTTCCGCATCCATCTGAAAGAGTAAGGGTGCTACAGAAGATGTGGACACTGGCCTGTCAGAGTCAGAGGAGGACCCCAATGCTTGTTGCTGTGGGCAGTGGGGTTGGTGGTGATCAGGCACCGAGAGAAGGGGCAGAACAAAAGGATTCAGTTGCATGCAGTTGTTACCGCAGTAATATGAAAATAGTGTGTACCTGAAGACACAACACAATAAGGTTTGCAATACACATTGTGTAAGACTGTTACAAGATTTGACACAATGTTGTACCAAGTTATTAACGTAAAAGCACTCACACTTCTATGAAGGTCTCTTCATTTAAGTTTTTACAAATGAATCTACTGCTTTTTATCTCTATTGAATGAAACATGAAATGAATATTATCACACTCATTAAGCATAAGATCACACTTATTTCTATTTGGCCCTCCAAAGAGATGGTATGTAAAGTCACTGGGGGTTAAACAGGAAATTCAATTTAGTAATATCAAAAGGATTCCTATGTTATATAAATATCAACATTATAAATAATTAAATACCTCTGGTCTTGATATCTGGTACAAAGATTCACAATGTCAATTTCCTGAAAGAAAAAGGCCATTTATAAGTAGAAGTCAAGCAATTTTTAATCTTAGACACAAAAGTCATATTTTACGTTTGAAAAAAAAAATACTCTGGCTGTGAGACGACGCCCGTTGTCCTCAAGAACTCTGCGGATATTGTTACGATTTCGTCTTTCCACCATCCTCTCATATGTGTATTCGACTTTTCCATGCCCACTAGGCATCTTCAACTGGAACTGCCTGTTCATAAACAATAAGAGGCTTTATAGCACTTTTTTTTATTAAGAAAACTTCTTCAATTGTTAATCAGTCAACGGTAAGTGCCAGTATCAATTTGAAGTAACAGGAATACAAAAAAAATAGCCAGGTGAACTCACATTGATAATCTTAAATTCGGAGGGATTAACATGAACAATCGAATTGAGAGACCAAAACAATTTGTTCAGAATCAGAACAAGGAAGGCGCAAATTCTAACTTTTGATAAACCCCCAAAAAAAACACAAAATTTCAACAAACACACCCAATCAAGTCATACTCATCTAAGCCGAGATTGCATACCTACTTGGCTACTTCCTTCCACTCAGATCAATCAGTGACAACTAAGACATCACAACAGAAACCAAACAAGAATTCTCAACACACAATCTGTAATCAAAATTCAGCAATAACAAAAGTAGCTTCTAATTCCCTCAAACAAACGACACTGAAAAAATCAACTATATATACTCTAATTTTAAGTTTTTAACAAAAAAAATAGTACAAGACAGTACTACTAAAAAAATCAATAAAAAACAGATGGTCGGGTAGAGAAAGCGACCTAAACGAATCAAAGAGAGACGTCTGAAGTGGGGCCTGATGAATACTCGAGACAGTAAGGAAGAGCACAGAGACGGGATGAAATGCAACACCTCCACTTGCAAAATTCTCGGAATTGCGCCTGGAATAGTGATCTTATTCCTCCGAGTGATCCTTCTTCCTTCCCAATTCCTTCGCGATCAGACTGGGGAGCAATAGACTGAGAGCGACAGTGCCAAAGAATTAGAGAGAGAGAATAGAATTGTTCGAGTGTACCGAGGAAACAGAGGGGTAAACGAATTTATAGGCAGAGAAGGGAAGAGAGAGAATGAGGAGTGGCGAGAGATTTAATTTGGTTTATGCTCCAAGTTTCTATACGATGTGCAAAAAGGAGAAAGAGAAGACATAGGAGAACCGGTAGGTGGCGAAAAAAAAGAGAGTTAGGAAGGAGTTAAAAATTAGTGATGGAAATGTAGAGGGGAAATCTGAATATAATGTTTCATTTTTCATATAGATCCGAATGAAAAACTTGATTATAATGGAAGTTTATAGTTGCAAAAACTATATGGAAATGATAAAACAGCCAAAATAAAGATTTTTTAAATTAATTTTGGCCACTTTTATCATCTTAATCTAGCAAAATATATCATTTTTGCTAGATAAATGAATTGTACATAAGTAATTTCTTCAAATGGTGTTATGTTGATAGTTCGTCCGACAACTTGGTACGTAAATCAAACATACATTCTTGATAAAGAAATATTATGTCAGAGCGCATGCAACCATTCAGCTTGTGACGCGTGTTACGAAGTTGTGCATCATAGCTGGAATAATTTCTATTTTTGTCCTTGAAAATTGATAAACGACAATTTATTACTACAGCACTACGATAAGTATTAAAAGTGGCATGTACGGAAGGAAATTTGTTTCTATATTGTCGAATTTAAATACGACAAGACAACGCCTGATATCCGACAGTTTATCAATAAAAGCTACTAAATACTATTCATTTATCTGATTGTCTTATCCAATTTCCAATCATGCGTCAAGCACACTTAATGAAAGCATATCGAAGATAATAACCATTAGTTCAGTCGTGCAACGTTATTATTTGCATAAAACACTTAAAAATAATATAGAAATTAATAAGTTTGTAATATAAAATGTTGTGCATCTAGAATATCAAATTATTACTATTATATTGTCGAAATGAAAATATTTTCTAAAATTTTCTTCAATTATAGTAAGGATAATAATGTTTACAAATTAGTTTAATTTTATTGATTAAAGCCCATGCTTCATAACTCTTTTTTATTTTCTTTTATTCATTATTTTTATAGCAACTTAAAGAAATGTAAACAAAAGAGAAAGCAATAATAAGATAAATTTTAGTGTTTTTTTTAATGAATACTTACACAAGGTAGAAATGTATTAAATTTTCAGAACAAAAGATTCCACAATTACAACTTTCGACGGGTACTAAGGAAAAAATTTCATGGAAGATGATGGGCCTTTAGGGACTATTTCATAATTTTTAGAAAATGTTAGGAATATGTGAAAATGCCAAAGTTTGATTCCTTCAAGGACACTCTGATGCGTCATGCTTCTTCTCGTGTGCGCTGAGCGTGCCGAGGAGTTAATCGTTCGAACTTTTATCAGGACTTGGTCCATATCTAAACCCTCAACAAGTTGTTCTCCTTTTTACAGGTTCATAAGAAACTTTTCCAAGCAATTTTTACCCTTATCGACTGTTATCCCTTTTGGTGATACGATAGCACCTGGCGCATTACGACAAATAGTAAGGTGGGTTCCCTTCTGGTGGGGTTTGTTCATTAGCGGGCAAAATCTCTGTAGACCGAAACTAAACCGGATGTATTTAAGTTTTTATTTTGCTTATTGTATCGAATTTGTTTTCCCGAACAAAAACGGCTTGATGTACTTTTTTAATATCGCCTACTCGTTACAATTAAATGGAGATGTCCATTTACAGACGAACTGTAGCTATTCTGTTAGAGATGCACAATTTGGCCATTTGGGACGATGATTTTCATCGTTGCCGTCCGATTGACCGTTGTTCTGAAACGGTAACAGAACATGATATCTCCAGTATTAAGAACTGGATGAATTTTTCAAAATATTATGGTTTTGTTTTGGAAAATTTTAACAGAGGATCAACTAACAAGGGATCAATCTCATTCTAAAAATTTCGACTCTGTATCCGGTAGAGTACCCACCTTACAGAATGGGCAGGGACAGCAAAATAATGTTATAAAATATTCGTTATTGTAGCAAAATTATTGTTCGGACAACTTTAACGCTGTAGTAGCGGTGAGACTACAGGGGGCCACGAGTAATGCCCAGTTGAGGAGATGTGAATTCAAAATTTTCACAGAAGGCCAAGGATGCAAGTATTACTTGCGCCTAGATGTGGCAAGTCAGGTCAGTCGGGTCGGGTCAGGTCGAGCTGGCGGGTTTGGGTCGGGTCGGCCGGTCAGGTCGGGTTAGTTTGACTGTCAACAAAACAGGGTTGCAGGTCTGGTTGGGTGAGGTCGGGTCGAGTTTCGAGTCGTTAGTTGTCGACAACTTCGGGTCATGGTCGGGTCGAGTGAGTTCGGATCGGGTTTTGGGTCGGGTCGCGCCGGTCTTTTTCGGGTAACAGGTCAAGTCGACTGAGATCAGGTCGGGTTTCGGGTTGAGCTACATCAACAACTTTCGGGTCTTGAATCGGGACGGATTGAACCGACAACTTTCGAGTATTATTTTGAGTTCTAACTTATAAGTTCAATCGAACAAGATCAAACCACCTTATTGAATTGTGTGATTAAATCTTGACTTTCTCTAATGTTAATTTGTTAGTAAAATTAGATTCTGATGTAGGCAATATATGATTAGATCGATTTACAAGTTGTATCTGGTCAAGTCGGGTCGATTCTGGTAGGGTTCGGATCCTCATGTATTGCTCCATCTCGAGTTCTGTCAGCTTTACTTGCGTCCTTAAATTTTTTTCATGTTTTTTCCAACTCCTGTGTATTTTTCTTAAGGTTGCAGTACAAATTTTACTCTTTATGAGAGCAACTAATACTTGTGCCCCTAAAAAAACTTAGCCCTCTGTGATATTTTTAGGGAGCAGTTGGTCATATCCGTTAAAAAAATATTTCTCTGACCCTTTATCTAAAAATTTCTTTTATTTTTCTTTTTTCAGAATCCTCCGGCAGAAATAACTTGTTATGTGTTGCACAGGTGCAGGTGCGAGTATCGTATTGGATACGGTGCGGGTGCGGTGATACTTCAATTTTAAAAAATTTTGAATACGGATGCGGCTATATATAACAAATTTAAAATAAATAATAAATAATATTATAAACAAATAGATTTAAAAAACAAAAACAAACAAATAAATAAGCACCCAACCGCACCCGAGACCGCACCCAGCCACAACCAAGCCGCACCCAAGCCGCATCCAGCCGCACCTATGACCGCACCCAACCGGCCAAACCTATTAAAATAATAGGGTGCGCCACGTGGCTCACCCGATACGCACCGGAACCACATTCGCACCCGGTTCGCACCCGATACCGATTCTTCTGGGTATTGAAAGAACTGAGGTAACATAGCCTCTGTTGCTAACATCGTATGTCAGGGGATATTCTACAACACAATAGACTAAAATTATCTATAAAATTATAATTAATTAGAAAAAAACATAGGTACAACAAAAAATATGTACCTTTGATATTCTGAGTCACTTCGAATAGTTCAATTTTGATCTATAATAAGGTTCTTGTTGTATCTAACGGTCCAAAGTGACTCAAAAGTATTTAGTGTACCCACTGTTATACCAAATGATGAATGTATTATATTTTATTTGTACAGTAGATAACAAAATTTATTTAAAAATCATGATATAGAATATTAAGCAATATTTGCTTAATATTTGTTAATATAAAGAGCAAGTGTTTGCTGTAAAGATATACTTGTAATTGTAAGCATAAAAAAAGGATGAACATACATTAATTGTTTGACGACCAACTTATGAAGTATAGAAAAATAATTTCAAATAATTTAGAAATATAAAGACAAGTACATTGTATGAAATGTTTTGACCAGAACCACTGAACCTTTCATGATTTCATGTATATAGGAAATAAATGTACTGCGGAAACTATTTGAAACAAACAAACAAACAAAAACTATATTTAAAAAGTGTACTGTAGAAATAATATTTATTTTCTTCAAAAAAAAATAAATAATATTTATTAGAAAATTGGTACATCTTTCCTATCAGTAAATCTTTTAGTACAATTTCACAATCTACGCTATGTTAAAAAAAAAAAAAATGCCAGGCAACTTGTATTTTTTACCGAGACAATAAGAGAAATTATCCTACTATTTGCAAAAGCAAATAAAAATTTAGTGCATACCCAATAACGCAACAAATCATGCTACAAAATTCAACTCCAGATAAATAAATAAACTAAAAAGATGCAGTTGATTTAAATTTCTAGGGATATTTGAATAGGAGGTCAAGGTTTTTGCTGAATTTGAAGGTCAAATGTCAAAGGAAAAATAATTATTTCACTAGAAAGAAGACAAGTTGATCACATCATCTTGCATATAAAATGTAATATTGAAGAAAAAAATATTTTCCGAAGATTCATCTGTTGTTTTAATATACAGACTGTTATGCAAATATCGTACAGATGTACTCTTCTTTATTTTTTGGAATTTTAGTTTTATGTCACTACAAAATATGAAAATTGTCAAAATGTCACTCAGAAAAAAAATTGTCTAAATGTCATTTTAGACTCCTGATCTCAATACAAAAAAAGTGGTTGAGTGTCATTTTGACAAAAAAAAATTATTTTGACAATTTTGAAGTTTTATATTGACAAAAAATCAAATGCTCTTATTTTTTATTTTTTATACACGCATATCTTGTACAATTATTCCAATCTATACGGCTATACAAGACCTACTACTTTAGGTGACATGCCAAATTATTTTTTTCATTATAAAAAGTAGGAAACATTTGATGTGTATTATACATACTGTAGTTCGAATAATCCAACAATATTAGATTTAATTGAATCACTGACACGGCCGTAGAATTAAGGGAAAAGGGGCTTTTTAGTTTCTACAATTTTACCAATTTTTACAAATTTTGTTGTTGTAGAATATCATTGGGCCTTATTGAAATTTCATGGAATTCTTATTTTCAAAATCCATCAATAGAATGCTAACAAAGAGTCATTTTCCTATGAAAAAAAAAATTAACAATTTTTTTATTAGAATTAATTGAAGCCTAGGATTCTCATGAGCAACAACATAATTCAAATTGATTTAATTCATAATAAATTTTACCAAAAGAATTTGTTTTCATTTTTTATTTTTCTTATGGACACCAAATTTTTGTATGAATGTGTATTTATCTGAATAGTTCTTGTGTGATATTTTCATATAAGATCTCCGTCCATATTGAATTGAGATACTCTTCTCCGTATATGTCAGTACTCAGTTTATAACTTTAAATTTGTTATTTTGAGTAAATAATACCGTGCAAATTTGGCATGCTTATGTTTTCCGTATACTAATTAATAGTTGAATTTGAATAAGTCTTATGTTATTGGGAAAATTGATTTAACATTTTTATGGAAAAACTAAAACCTTCTAACAAATAATACCTAAAATACAGAAATATTTAAGTCATTATTTGCATGCATTTTTACTTAAAATACTTTGACAATGTTACACATTTAATTAATAAACATTGTTTTTTTATAGTTGACGTGTATAACTACCATTAACATTTTATGTTAATATTTGATGGTAATGTACGGATATAATCATCATGTGTAGTTAGGAGTGAATTTGGTTAATCTTGATTCTTGTAAGGAGGAAAATTTGGGTGAATTTGGTGTTGTGTGAGACCGATCAATTTTATTCAATTATTAAGTCACGTCAGATTTTATTATTGTAAAATTGCTAAATAAAAAACTATCTATATTCATAAAAAAATTATCATATCAAATTAAAAACTCAAAAAATTCTGAGAGCTGTAAATGCTGTTAGGTGCGGTCCACGACTCCACGTATAAGTGCATATTTAAATTACTATGTCTTTAAAACACAACTACAAATAAAGTGGTGTTCATAAATGAGTCTGTATCTACTGTTATTCTTGGGATAACATGACTCTGTTATTTTCTGATTCGACCGTCAGATTTCGACGCAGATAAATTAACGGTATAAATGGACTGCACGGGACCCGATGTATCATATTTTATCCGTTAGATTAAAAAATGAACGATCAGATCAGAGAATAACAGAACTCTATTATCCCCAGAATAACAGTAGATATGATTCCGTTCATAAATGCGAGTCAAGAAATGCCATGCTCGCATGCCACATGTCACGGAATGAGATCGTCTGATGCGCGGTACCGCGCTGCACGCTTTCGGAATCGTCCGATTTTCTCGTGATTTGTGCTCCAGATCTAAACTCTTCTGATTGCTTATCAAGACGATCTAAACTACACGGTACCGCACGCTAGAAGAACAGAATCCACATGTCACACCAATACCATAATTGAGCACCACTTGACAAAACATAAATAATCTGTCGATTGTACAAGTTTGGAACCTGTCCTTTTTTTGCGATGACATGTTTGACAGTTTTGACATTTTATATTCAGATACTTTTAGTATACATTCAAATTTATGTTATCTCATAATCATATTTTCAAAATAATATTTAAACTAGAAATAGTAAATTATTTACGCATTCGTATTCTTTATTATTCGAGGAGAAAATTCAGATACGTCATTTTAGATGTTTCATACGTACTCAATCAATCAGTATCATTAAAATGCATTAAAATTCATACCATGCATGATACATTTCAATCAAATAGTATGTATTAATTAGAGTATCTAAAAATCACATAGAATGATGTATCTAAAATTTTGTCATTATTTAATAAAGGTTGTATGAAAATTGGAATCAATTTAAAAAAATTGTCACTCTTTTATCAAAGAATTTAAAATTTTGGGTGATGCTAACAACCTACTTACCGTCCCCCTTTCGCATCCTTCGCTAGAAGGCAAAAATAATTAATGTTTTGTTTTGTTCACTATGTCTGCTATCATGCACATCTTTATATTTAGATATGAAGTTTTTATTTAAATTTGTAACAAAAGTGTTATGTCCAACCTACCACACCTAAGTCTTTATATTATTATAAGTTTTTATTTTTTTTTTTACTGCAAATCTTTATATTAGAAATTTTGCAGTTATTTTTCAACAAATTTAAATATAAAAACTTGTAATTTTTGCACCCACTCCAATTTCCCTCTGCTCCGTTCGCTATGTCTGCTCTGTCCGCTTTCTTGCATGTTTTATATTTAGGACTGAAGTTATATTGCTGCAAGTCTTAATTTTTTTTGCTGCAAGTTCTTATATTACAAAATTTTGCATCAGTTTTTCAGCAAATTTAAATATAAAGACTTGCAGATAAAAAATTTCAAAGTACATAATCAATAAAATGGACGTTATTAAAGCTTATTTTCCAGTGAATTTATGTTTATAGGCAACTTCTGTTTGCAGATATGGTGATTAATTTTCACTAAAAAAACTTGTCTTAATGATATAATTACGCAACATGTAATTTAAACCCTTACTCAAGAACTAAAATTTGGAATTAAATTCGAAATCCACAAGCATAACATGTATTAATGCCAAATATCCAATGGAATAAACCATTTACCCACTCATATCATTTTAAAGGCTGCATATTATTTAATTTGGTGCGTTTATTAAATCTCATTTTGCATGGAAGAATTAATAAAAAAAACAATTTGAAACTTTTTTTACGAACTCCTGCATAATCCTTATTGTTTGGTAGCTTTTAAAACCCACTTTTTTCCACTATTTGGTAACTTATTTGCTTTATAAATCCCGTCAACCAAACTGGAATGCAGTTACAGTTGAAAGAAAAAAAATTCTCTCTTATTATGCACATCGATTCCGTCAACGATACGCACTGAACGCGTTCAGTTGAGTATCAACGAAAAATTGTTCTACTTATATACATGTTGTTTAGGTTATTATGCATGTTCAGAGGCGGAACCAGAAAAATAATATAGAGGTGATTAGATAGAGACTATTATGTAATTTTATTTTTATAGGGGATACAAACTAGTATTTTTAATTAAAACCTTTCGAGTACTAAAGTGAAAAATTGTAGACTTTTAGTCATGAGGGTGGCTAAGCCCCCTTTGCCTTGAACTTACCTCCGCCTCTGTGCATGTTATTTTTGTTATTGTGCATTTAATATAATACATAACAATTCAGATAAAGTAAATAATAACTTAATTAATTTGAATTATGCATGTTATTTAGTTGCATAACAAAAGAATATGCATCATAATCAAAATAACATGCATAATAATTAGAATAATTTTCAAAATGAGTGCTACTGAATTCGTCCAAATCGCATCGATGAACGTATTGATCTTTGTTTTAATCGAATGTTCAGTTAATTAGATGCATAATAACAAAAAAACAACATGCATAATAATAAAAATAATATGTAAATTGAACTCATTGAATTCGTCTTGTTAGAATCGATGATGGGAACGATATATCAAGCTACCTAAATAAAAAGTTTATTTAAGCACATCAAATGACACGTATACATGCATTCCGTACAGCTGCCAGCATTTACCAACTTGTGACTGAACAATTATTGTCTGTATAAACAATCACTCTCTTCCAACTATTTTCTTTTTTCTTTTTTTTGTTTACTGAACAATTTACCAAGAAATTAAAAACTCTGAAATAAAATAAAAAGAAATTAAAAACTCCCATGATCTGTTAAAGATAGAAGATAAGATAATGATTTTTGTTGCTTTCTAGCAACAGTGAAACGAAGAAGTTAACTGTTTTACTTTAATTTGTATATTTATTGATGCTGCTAGCACGAATTTTGATGTTTCAAAAAGAACGAAATCACGTTCAAATTATTATTTGTAGAAAATTACTTCCGGTACAATAAAATTTTGTATCTGTATGTAGGGATGGACGGATAATTATTACGTATTTTTATTCGTTAATTTTTTCGAATAAGAATACGAATCGAATATTAATCGAATATTGAATACAGATCAAATATCAAACATATACGAATACAAATACGAAGTAATATAATTCTAATATTAAAAAAATCTTTATTTTTATATATTTATTCAAATGCATCAATGAAATATAAAATATATGATACATAAACACAAATTAGGTCTAAAATTAATTAGATTTTTAATCAACATACAAAATCCAATAATATATATGTATGTATATATGTAGAGGAGGGATCCGTAACCGTCATCCATTTCGTAGCCGCTCGCAACCGCTCCATCATATCAAGTGTAAATCGTCGATCCGGACCATTGAAAATATTCTCCACACTAATATAGACTTGGAGACCAAATTTTATATTTTTTTATTTTTTTTACTATTTTATCGGAAGGGATGAAAATTGGATGTTTGTAAATCGTTAGATAAATAAATTTTCAATCCATCCGATAAAATAGTAAAAAAAAATTCAAAAAAAAAAGTAAAATTTGGTTTCCAAGTCTATATTAATATGGAGAATGTTTTCAACGGTCCAGATCGGTCATTTACATTTTCTATCATGGAGCGGTTGCGAGCGGTTGGAAGTTTGGCGGCTACGGATCCCTCCTCATATATGTGTGTGTGTGTGTATATATATATATAATAGAATTTTTTTGGTTATGAATACAGGTACAATTGGATAATATCGGATACTGATACCTTAAATAATTTGGATACTACTAGATAATAGCTAAACAATCAGACATATAGATGATAGCCAAATCATATCTTTATCCGTTAATACTTTTCGGATATGAATACAAATACGAATATGAATGCAGATCTGATAATTTTATCATTTTTCGGATACAAATCCAGATAGAATCATATATTATTTGATCTCTTTACACCCATATGTATAAATGGTCTCTTGTTTCTTATGTTGTATTTTACGAACGCAAGAAATTTTTCTTGTGTCTTACGTTACGTTTAACAAATTTTTCTTGTGTTTACATTTGCATTTAGTTAAACGTAAGAAACGCTAAAAACGTTTAATTCTTTTCAACGTTTAACTTGTTAATAATGGTGCACAATAGAACCAAAAAATTAGAGAAAAACTCTGAAAATTAAAAAAAATTCATTTCACAAATCAAGTATATATTACATGTTCAATCCATTACAACTTCAATTTGCAAGAATTTCTAACTAACATGAAGCATAAGAGGAATCAACTCAGATTACAACCTCTATGCTCAATCTAGCTCTCAAACTACCTTCTCAATTTTGACATATCTCAGCCAATGACCAAAAATAAAAGTAAATAAGACATTAAAACACATAAATCATCATTGAATGTCACTGCTTGAGAGTCAAGGAGCCAAAGAGATTATTTTTGCAAGCTTCATCCTCAGTTAGCACAAGATGGAATCACATATTGCTACTTCATCATTGAAATATAGCGGATCACCAACTTCTCCAATCTCCACCACTTTCTGCATAAAACAAAAAGAAAATATAATTATATAAGTTACTAAGTGAAATAAAAATATTAACAGAGTTAAATAACTTATAAATGAGATGTTACCTGTGACCGAAGCACTCAACCAGTTCTAAGCACATATGAGAGCTTCCATACTCCCATCATTCAAAGTCTTTCTCACTGATGATAGTATTCTGCCACCGGTGCAAAATGTTGCTTCCGATGTCACTGTCGATATCGAGACAACCAGAATGTCCTTGACTAGCAGAGTCAAGACTGAATACTTAGGGGCATGAACTTTCCATCATACTAGAATGTCAAAGTTTTCATCCAAGTTAGCGTTATCTAGTGTATCAGATAGGTATGACTTCATGTCTGATTTTACATATTCAGTATTCTTCTTTATTTTAATGAAGCCTTTCAATTCAGCTCTTGTGTCATAGATTCCAGCTCTTGTGTCATAGATACAAACTGATGCACTTGCCTTATCTAAACAAGCAATTGAACTAATTAAGATAATTAAACTACTAAAACAATTAAATTAATGAATGAATTAAACTACTAAAATAATTATCTCTCATGCCTTAAGGAGCTGTCAGCTTGTTATGTGTAAGCTTGGAGTGTCTCTCTACATACTCCTTGAACATAGCATACATACAAGCTTTCAATTCAGTAATAATCCCCTCAAAGGTATCAGGGTGTAGCTTCTAAAAGTAGTAATCAACAACTGCTAGTTTGGATCTTGGATCAAGAATACAAGCAATTGTCAACAACGTATTCCCACTTGTCCACTTAGCATACATCTCCTGCCTTATCTTCACGACAAAATGACAGAAATTACTATTCATATTTTTAATGTTAATATAAACCTCACAATATTCTGAAAGCATATGTTGAGGGTAGGATATTTGATGCCACTCAGCTTCAATATGATGACATAAAAAACTTTCAAGTGATCAACTAAAGCTTTCACTGTCTCTAATTGAAAATCATAAATAATATAAGTGTGATTCTTATCAACTCATACATATCTTTCAATGACTGATTTGAGCTTTAAGACCAACTGCAGCATGAGATATGTCAAATTCCAACGTGTCGCAACATTCCATGCAAGCCTCTTGTTTGTAATATCAACCTGTAATAAAATATAAATATAAATAGATGCATATTACAATTAGATTTGTAAGAGATTAATATTTAAAATGACCTGAGATGCCACCAAACGGAATTTCTCCATTCTATCTTGCGAATCACGATTGTACTTTATGGTTTTACGGATTGAGGTGATCTCATCAGGCACTTTCAACCTGTCTCGAACAATCAAGTTCAGAACGTGACAACTACAACTTTTATGAAAGACCTGACCTTCTTGTTGAAGTTCCACAATACCAATCTGTCATAAATAGCTGTGATAATGTACTTATCGGTGTGTAGACTTGACAATGTGGTTAAACAAAGTATTCTCTTTTTTAATTTCCATTCATCATCAATGTAATGACATGTTAGGGCCATGAGACCCCTATCTCATCATTGTTGGTCCACAAATCACTAATAAAACTAACTCTACAGTCTAGTGCATTAACAATATCATACAAAATATCTATTTCTTCATTATAAATATTTATACAATCATACCTGAGTGTGTTCCTTGACAAATTTAAATTGGGGACACATTTCATGTACGAATTCTCTCAAGAAATGATGAGTTAAGCAATTAAATGGGTACTCATGTACAATTACCATTTTTCAAAGCTTTTCCTGACTTTCTTTTGGTCAAATTGCCAAGCATAAAGCTATGGACCAACCTTCAACAAGGTTTGTAAGGAATCAGGTTTATGCCTCTTGTTGCCTATTCTCTTGCAACCTATTTCTACATGATATTTTGAGTTTGTGCTTCTGGAGTTACTCATCTTATATTTGGTGCCACAATCCTTACAAATGGTATCATAAAAGTCACCAGGTCTAATTGGACCCTTATTGCATGTTGTCAATACTCAGAGGTCATGACCTCTCTAGTTTTCCTCTTTCTGATGGGTTGAGAATCTTGATCCTGAGGTGCAGTTGCAATTGCACCAGGATCTTAAGTGGACATTGATTTTAATTCTTTGTATTTCATTTGGTGTGAAATCTGTATCCTCCATGCTACAAGAAATTTAGTTCTAAGCAATTTCAGTTCTAAGCAATTTATATTACAACATCAAACAATTTAGTTCTAAGCAAGCAAACAAGAAAAATATACTCATCATTTTCAAACATATCAGACTCAGACACAACATTATCTACACGTTCTTTGCATGACCCAGCCACTAAACAAAACCAGAGACACTGCATGGAAGTAGACAAAAACTTAACAGAAACAACCAGACAAAAAACATAATCATTGGAAGAAAGATAAGCTACATTACTTTCGAAAGTTAGAATTGCTTGCTTGCTTACACACCTCTTTCTTGCTCTTTCTCTTTCTCTCCTTCTCTGAGACTTTCTTTCTTTGTCTCTCTCTCTTTTCTCTCTTTTCTTTTTTTCATTTCTATCATTTTC
This sequence comes from Eleocharis quinqueflora, assembly GCA_964058865.1. NCBI lineage: Eukaryota > Viridiplantae > Streptophyta > Magnoliopsida > Poales > Cyperaceae > Eleocharis > Eleocharis quinqueflora. Next base: position 18,662 of record CAXKVX010001746.1, read on the forward strand.
CTCCTTCACCAGAGAAATATATATGCTACACCAAAGCCAAGGAGGAGGCGAAGAGGCCCTGATCCATGGTCTTATCACCAGTCTCACAATCACCTAGTTACTGGCAATCTAAATCCTAATTTTTCTCAGATTTTGAACTATCAAACATTCTGAAATCATCAAGTACACTATATGACTGGAAACAAGACAACTAATTGTTGAAAACATGGTCAGATTGCCAAAATCTGCCTAGGTTTAAGCTTATTTGACAAACAAAATAATTACAAACCGTAATGCCATAGTGTCACGTCACGCATGGGTCAACGTGCTGATTTCATTCGAGGATATGGCTAAGGCATCGAAAGAGAGAGAGAGAGAGAGAGAGACATGTCAAACGTCAGTCTGAGAAAGAGCGCAAAGGAGACGAAGAGAAAAAGAGGGACAAAGGAGATAGCCAAGCGGCGCTTCTAGGGCAAAGAGCATTTAAGTTTCTACAGAATACTCATATTTCTCTGCATTTAAATTATTTCAAACTTGTAGAATTCTAAATGTAAGACAAAATAAACCTAACGAAAGTGACCATTTGCGTTTAACTAAACACAACAAAAATTATTTGTATCTTATGTTACGTTTAACAAACACAACAAAAATATCTTGTGTTTAATGTTGCATCACGATAGAACAGAAATCAGTAAAACATTCTTCAATGTGTTTATTTGTATCATGCTTCATTCTCATAAATTTCTAACTAAAATAACTCCGGCCCAATTTTTAGTTAGAAATCAAGGCCCATATTTCTGGCCGAAAGAACTCGACTAATAAAGTAACGTCGGCCCAAATTGTTTTGGTCTCATTATTTGTCGAATTTTCTTCTTTGGACCGGATTCTTTGAACTCTTGGGAGTCTTCAAATAATTCATACAATGGGGTACTTGTTTTATTTTCAGTTAATACAATTAAGGCTGTCAATATCTTTTTGTTTTGGACGTTTCGTTTCGTTCCGTCCAAAACGGAACGGAAATGGAAGAGATTTTTGTTTCGTTTAACTCAGTGGAACATAAACGGAAGTGAAATTCGTTCCATTTCAGTGCAATTTTCGCAGAAATCGCTGTTTCGTGCGAAACGGAACGGAAACGGAAGATTTTTTTTGTTCCGTCAACGAAACGGAACAAAAACGGAACAACCTTGTTCCGCTGCCGTTTTGAACGTTTGACAGCCATAAATACAATGAGTCTTAAAATAGTTTGATTTTCACAAAAAGGAATTGCTCATTTGCTCACATCTTGAGTGATTATATGATTAAAACATTATGATTTTAAAACTATTAATGCATTAATGCAAATTAACTAAGGATAGAGCTTGGATCATATCGTTAGAAAAACATAAAATATCTTCTTCTTAATTAATCCATAACGAATATGTTAGAACGACTGAATATCAATTTCAGAACTTTTTTTAATAAAATTCACTTACGTCTCAAAATCTAAGGATGCTGCAACTTCCTTTTTTTAATAACACTCACTTCATAAATGTTGCACATGATATTTGGTGTGCTTACTGAATCACATTTTATCTTCAAGTGAAGAATCCAAAAAAAGTAATTTGGGACTTTATTTTAACTAGAAAACGCAGCGCGGCTACGCCGCGTCTTGAAAGATATTTTGTTTATGTTAAATGATGTATAATTTTGTAAAAAAAATATTTGATTAATTCTTCAGACCGATTTTCCCTCAGCGGAGAACTCAGTTTTTATTAATTAGTGTTGTAGATTTAACTTGTATGGTCAAAAAATTCTTTTGATAATTAGCAAATATTTTGGTTTTTTCCTATTGTCAATGTCTATATATGAAAGCAACATAAAATGTAATCCAGTTAATTAGCTGCATAATAAGTTCATGAGCATGTTGGACAGTATAATTTATGTGTGATTGATAAGTTTGTGCTTGTTTTGCAGATACAATGAAGACATAAGTTTTTCCTATGAGCTTTAACAATGCTGGTTGTGCCTGGTTTATAGGCAATACACCCCTCTTTTGCCGTTCCATTCACCATTCAGCTAGATATGCACTCCAGAGTTCAATTATAAATTAAGAGTGTTAATTGAAATGTGGGTTGAAAGCAGAAACTACTTTCATATGTGGAATGAAAGGAAAAATCATGCCAATAATTTTTTGTGCTTGGATATTACTAAGGAGAATTTTCTAGGCAAAATGGACATTCAATGAGCCTTGATGTTAATATTAATAATCATACAAAAATCAAGCTACTTTTCTTTCAAGAATCCGTACCAGCCAATGCATTGCTTGGTACCGCAACATGAATAGGTTCATTAAAGAAATATATTTTGAAGGGCATAAATAGGTTCACTAAACAGTTAAGAACCTCTTTCATAAAACAACCTACAATTATAACCGTGTGCCAAATAGAGATTTTAAAAAAGAAAGAATGCTGCACACGAAATAAGAGCAATTATACATAAACATAGAAGCAATGGCAATATGCCGTTTCTTTAGAAAATAATAAATGTTAAATTGGCGGTTAAGGACATACAATGATACGATGAAATTATGAAGAACTAAAATTGTACAATTTTATTCCTTAATTGCACATTCTAATGGAAAGATACCTTCTGAAATAGTGAGAAGCTATTTCACTTGAACATACATAAAAAAAAGTTTCAGAAGAAACCAACCTGTACGAAGACACATTGAAGGCTTAGGAGTCTCTTCAAATATCAAACATGTGTTTTAACAAATGGTCTCTGGTAAACTTGCCCATAAAATAGAAATTCAGCATATTTTTCGTGGTTAATTGCAAGAAGTTGTCTACATTTATTACAAAAAAAAAATTGTAGACAAACAGATGGAAGCTAAATTTCCAAAACAGGACATATACAACATCATAAGATTGTAATGAATGATTGAAACCTCTAGTAGTTGGTAAGGCTTAATTTATCTACCATATTGTCACTGAAAGCTTCTATGTGTTCCTACAAATCTAGTCTAATTTAAGTAATTGAGAATTCTATTGAAGGAAAGGAATGACTCCCAGAGATTAAGTACTCTAAATATATTTAATTTAATGAGGAGCATATGACAATACAGCCAGAATCGTTTACCATAAATTTTACATTTTTTATAATCTCTTCAGATATAGTAAATCTTGCAATATCTATAATATATCAGTACAACATTTTTTTCAATACAATAATGTTCAAATGATAAAACAATCCAGATTGTATAATGATAAGACCAAAACAATAAAACAATTCATATATTGACAAAGGTAGAATCACATACCAGTATGATTCTCTAATTCTTGTCAAACTTGTTGAGCAGAAAACCCTCAATCCACTCTGTGTTATAATAAAAAAATAAAATAGTTCAGATCTTGACAAAAGATTCCAAGTGTGTTATATTCACATAAGGGATAAGATAATACTATTATTTTGTAAAATGTGAGTTCCCCTTAAACCTTGTTGTGAATTCCAGGAACATGTCATTGAATAGTATAACACATGTCCTTAATTCAATAATAATATATAATTTCTTAACTCCATTAATGAGAGAGACATGGTTTTGTGCTGAATCTTGCTGAAGTGAGGTTGTACTACATTTATATTGTAATATTCATATCTTTTCAAAGTATGATGTGATGGTAAATGTTGTTAATAATAGATCTTTGTAAGATAACCCTTTCATGAAAAAAGGTGGTCAGATCATAAAGAAATGCCTCTTGGGTTTTTCATTCTTTAATCATGTCAAGTTTTCATATGTTAGAAATCTGATTCTTAAAAAAAATATGCTAGAAGGGAAACAGTAAAAGAAACACCATCTTATGGCAAATGAATATAAGATATTTGAGATGTAAAATGTATTTGGCAAAAAAAAAAGAAATAAAAAATTAAGTTTAATCTAGTTCCGATTAAACACAATTTGTGTCTCAATTGAAATGAAAGACGATTAAAGTGAAGCCCCACCTGAATATGATAATTCATGATATAACTGAATAATTATTTGGAATACCAGTACAATGATGTATTATTTAATTTCAATTACTCACAATTTATCTCAATTTTTTCAAATAAAATTCACGATTTGATAGACCAATTAACTAAGAAAATGTAAAATACTATAGGTCATTAGTTCTATCACTATTTGAAATTCACTGTTGGAAAAATGAACTCTTCTTCTAATTAAATCAAATTCTTTGTAAGACTAACAATTTAAAAACCAGAAAACTAATTAGGTGTAAGTAAGTAAGCTCCAAACTATAAATTAGTGGTTGTAACCTGCAAATTATATAGTGTGGTTGATAGATAAATTAAACAGGAAAATATAATATACTATATGTCATTAGTTCTATCACTAACTGAAATTCAATGTTTCAAAACTTAATTCTTCAACTGAACTCTTGTTCTAATTATCTCAAATTCTTTTTCAAGACTAACATTACTTTAAAAACCAGAAAACTATTTAGGTGTAAGTAATTAAACACCAAACCATGAATTAGTATTTTTGACCTGCAAATTACATAGTGTGAGACAATTATCTTGTATTCAAATACTCATATGCTTATACAACATTCATGAATTTTAATATTGGCGACATAAATGTAGTCCCAGAAAAACTAATGATGTAAATTCTAATAGACAAACTAATTGAGTAAATGTAAGTTTTAAATTCGTTCCTGCATATTTCATTGCCTTAATTTAGTTGTATTCTCTGATTGGATATGCGTTATCAGTTGTATTGCTTTCTGAGGATATTTCATTTCAGATAATGGGTCTGAGCTAGTAATAGGAAACCTCACTCCAATTTCAGTTAACAACAATTTTGGATGCTAATTTCAATATTTAGCTAAAACCTCACTCCAACTTTGGTGTATTTTTATAGCGACAAATAGAGAAAATAAGAAGATAATGCATATACACTTTTAATTTATATTCAATTAACAACAATTTTGGATGCAAATTTCAATTTAGATGAAACCTCAACTATGAGTTTTCAACATTCAACAATGAAATTTAAAAATTTATAGACAAATTAGATAGAAAAAATGTAGCTCACAAAATGAAATTGGCAAACCACAACTGTATGTAAGATTTCAACATTCAATAATGAAATTCATAAATTAATAGACAAATTAGATAGAAATTGGGAGTACCTATAAATGAATGCGATCTAGCTGATACCTTGAAGCAGAAGCGGAACAGATGTATATGGAAGACATATATATAGACATCGGCGTTGAAGAATGACACGTTAAAGAGGTTTGATTTGTGGACGAGAAAAAATAGCAAGGAATGGGATTATTTGAATAATTCATTGGTTATTGGAGAAAAGGAAAACAAAATTTTCTATCTCAGTCAATAGGGAGAGGAATTTCGGCATGTGTTGATTCGTAAGGAAAAGCTGAGTCGAGGGTTGGTTTCGGATGCGTTTTGATGCAAGAGGATCATGTCATTACATATGGGTCTAGACAGTTGAGACCCCAATTCGCACAAAAGTTGGTTGTACAGTCGAAGAAAGAAAAGAAGAAAGAAAAGAAGAAAGAGAAACCTTGGAGCACACTCCTGCTAGCAAGAGCACCCGTTACCAACCATAACTTGATCATTGGAACAGATTCAAAAAACCCGTTGCCAAAAAAGAAGTCGTCTTTGTGTGCGGAGAGTCAAAATGGGTCGGTGTCAAGTCTCTCATGTGAGCGCTACCATTTTAGAAGGCCTTGGTTTTGCCAAGGAAAGAAAATGGGAGGAAAGGATAAAGGTAGCCAAAATGATCCCGTGTCGAAATGGAGGAATAGGTTATTGTAGATGAATCGATGCTGCGGAGAAGAAGGATAAGAGGTCTGGAAGCGACGGAGAGTTATGGCAGAAGAGAGTGGCGATGAATAGGAAGCGTTATGGAAGAGAAGAGAGGAGTTATTGTAGAAGAATTGATGCACCCAAGAAGAAGGATAAGGAGCAGGAAGCGACAGAGATGAGTTATGGCAGAAAAGAGCGATAAGGTGAGATGGATTGTGAAGAAGGTTATGCAGTGATGCTGTGAATACGACATATTTGACAACGGATTGTGAAGAGAAAAAATGAAAAAATAACCCTCTACACAATGGCCACATTATTGCAGGAATGAGCAATAATCGAACGACACAGATTAATTAACAACATAAACCAAATGATGTAGATGTCGTGTCTGCTGAATTGCAGTCAGACACGCAGAAAAGTTTATCGTTTTGCGATAACTGCTGTATAACAAATCTTATTGTCTGGTCTGGTAGCTTTTTAAAAAGGGCATTATAATGCCCCTTTTAAAAAACCCACTTTCTTTTGGAACTTAATGCACTGTTTGGTAAGTTTTATTTTTATAACTCCCCTCAACAAAACTTGACTACAAGTTACCGTTGGAAAAAAGAAAAAAAAAAGTTTTATTTATGTCCATAACCAAATCAAATGACACGTATATTAATCACCTACCAGTGTCACTTCTGTGGACAGCTGTTAGCATTATACAAACTTGTAACTGTCAACCTCTTTCAATTAATTTCCTTTCTTCCTTTCACTTTTTTTTGTTGGAACAATTGACAGAAACTTAAAATTTCCTTAAAGAGACGAAAATAAGTATGCTTTCTTTTTTATTTAGTTATTATTAGTAGATTTACAACACACAATCACAAATAAATCATAAATAAATCAGAAAATAAATTTAAAAAAATCACCTAAAAGTAATCTCAATCAGAGCTTGACTTCAGATTTTATTCATGAAAGTCTTGTGTCTTACCATTACACTAGATAAGACTCAACAAGTGTGCTTTCTGTTACAGTCCAGCAATAGTAAAATGTTCAAGTAATAACCATTGTACTTGCAGTGGCGGAGCCACATGCATTCAGGGATGCAGCTGAATCCTCTGGAATTTTTTTTCACAAATGATCATATATATTACATTAATGACCATGTTTTTGAAATTTTTATGTACAAATAACCATATGATATAATTTTTTTTATAAAAATAATCATCATTTCAAATCCCCTAAAAACTCGTAAATCTTGAACCCCTGACGAGAATTCTGGATCCGCCCCTGTGTACTTGTTCATTTGTATATTTTGTAGAACTAATAACCATTGTAGTATGTTTAGTGCATTAAAATTTGGTGCATGATTTTACCGGTTCACACGTACCTTGACTTGTAAAAATCGTTAGAAAAAAATTTAACATATTTATGCTTCTAACACTTCAATAAATTTTGTATGCGCTGCGGCATATTAACTATGTACAGATTGTAACATATCCAAAAATATTAACCATGTACAATAATTTCAATTTGAAATTTACACAAGATATATATGTACCAATATATCGAAGTTGGAACCATATGCTCTGTAAGCATTTTTCTCATTTCATTCTATGCAGATTAATCTGAACCGTCGGATTAAAGATCAACACTCGACCGTCACTTATATAATTCAGAAAGATCGCTGATATTTAATCTGACGGTTCAGATTAACCTGTGCACACAAAAATCCATGCGGAGTATGCTATCTAGGGATATGCCATAAGCCCTTGGCCCCCAGCCCAACCCTGTAAAGCCCCTGTCAGATCCGGTCATGATCGGACCCTTAGTAAGATTTTGAAAGGATCGGGTCTTAGAAGGATCGGGCTTTATTCCAAAAATACAGGCCCCTATTTACCCGGCCCTTTCAAGCTCCGACCCTGATCCGGCCCTCTGCAACTCTTATTCACGCCAGCCCCTCAGACCCTTATTAACTCTTTCACAATTAAAAAAAATTAAAAAAAGAAACCAAAGCCCTTATTATCCGACTCTGATTCAGCCCTCTGTAACCCCGAGGGCCTGATAAGGGCCGGGCCTTAGAGGGGCTAGACCTATTTCCTTATAACAAAGCCTTTTAGACCCGGTCCCTATTAAGTCATCTTTAGATCCGACCCTTATCCGATTCTTTCGTAGACCCTTTAGATCCGATCCTTGTAAAGCTCGATCCGACTCTTTAGACTTTCTCTAATGCTATCGCAGTTTGTTTGCGTGAACTTAATAAGCTAAAACTTTGGGCTGATATTTCTGGCCCAAATATTGATCCAATTAATACAGTCACTTCAATTTCTCCTTTTTGTTCGTAGGATTAAGGTGACCTAGTCTTTCGGAGTGTTTTAAGAATTTTGTATGTGCTTTTCTAATTTCTTTGTTAATGGAAATTTGGAAAATATTACAAACCAAATTCCATAGTTATTACATTTCATTTTTAATAAATGCAACGGAGATAACTTGCTTCCGTGAAGATATAATACTGTGATTTTCTGTGTTCTCTGCCTCGTGATGCAATGTGTAGCATTTTCAGTACTAGAATTTTAAGCAAGACTCCTGTATTAATATATCTTTAGATTTTTTTAATGGGAGCCGATAGACAGATACACTTCATTGATACGCAATCGATACGTATCGCTATGTGCATCGTTATGCATGTTAAATGCGTTGTTATGCATGTTGTTCGAGTTCGGTTGCATTTATTTTGTACTGAAAAATAATTAAGCATGTTAAGCGCTTTGTTATGCATGTTACTCATAACATGCTCGTTATGCATGTTGTTCGAGTTCGGTTGCATGTTATGAGTAACATGCATAACAAAGCGCTTAACATGCATAACAAAGAGCTTAACATGTATAATTATTTTTTCAGTACAAAATAACATGCAATCGAACTCAAATAACATGCATAACAACGCGTTTAACATCCATAACGACGCACTTTGTTGCACGTATCGATTGCATATCAATGAAGCGTATCGCCAGAACATTTTTCTTTTTTAATAGGTACATATTTGGAAAGTTATATGTTACGCTACATACAACTCGCCGATGCTTGATGTGCGGCAAATTTGGTTTAAATAATTGTGTGTGTTGCCTGTAACATTAACTTGCCGTCTGCGCCTACGAGCAACGACATAGCCAAGGGATTTAGTGGTGGGCACCGGCTTTCTCATGATTTGCAAAAAATGTTCTATTTTAGTAGTAATATCGCAATTGTTCAATCATTCACTTTAGAAAATGTCTAAATTGTTTGGGTGAACAAACTTATCCCCTGCATCATTGATAATCTGACTTCGTCATTGCCTCCAAGCTGCAGTTTAATTTATTTTTTGCTTTGAAAAATTATAGAAAGCCCCGGGATTTGCTCACTTCAATGCCCCTAGCACCTATGACAAAAGGGTTCCCTACAATCAAGATTATATGGAATCGGATCGATCAAGATGATGCGGGCAAAATTTAAGCAAAACACGGGATACTATAGCAAGTAGCAACATTCATTTACTTTAGTTTTGATTGTCGCTTATTTTAGGTGGGAAAACCATTCTTTCATGTTTTTTTTCTTCTATGAAAATGAAAATGTGAATGATTCACATTTTCGCCTTTGCAAAATGCAGCATACACTTACTTTAGCCAATTCAATACGGAATCTTTACTACATTTTGCAAAGGCGAAAATATGCATAACAATAAAGTTTTTCTGAAGAAAATATTGAATTGGCTTCTAGTTGCCTAAAATAATAGATATAATTGTTTTGAATTTGGATGGGTATAAATTCTATAAATTAAGTGTCCATTTTATTAAAATTCTCTTTCCATTCCAGAAATAAGAATGTGTGCAGTCTACATTTTTTATATTACTACTTTTCTTTGCAATATTTTATTCTTCAGTTATTGGAGTTTCTTCAAAATTATCCTCTTCAGCAATTAGGCCAAATATGTCTGATCGATGTGTTTATAACTTTGTATGAGAAGAACAAAGTAAATATTTTATTGATTTTCATCTCAAAATAGAAATAGATGATAACAACATACATAAATTCAGCTAACATAATTGGCTTGAACTAAAACAATCGAAATTTTCTCAAACACCTTCGCAATAACATCATGCTGTTCTCTTGAATTGAGAGAGAGATAGCAAGCCAAAAGTTCATCCAGATCCTTCAATTTTACAATATTTCTCTCTACAATTATCTCCATGATACTCTCCATGAAATCCTTCTCTACATTGGTAGAATACATCACCTCTAAAGAACTCTCCGATAAGAATCTCCTTTGCTTGTCTCTAGAATTGCACCTCAGTGAAATCGAACTCAGCTTGATCTTCTTCTTTCCTCTGTTTCCTGGTTTTGTCAAAATTGGCCTCAAATTTAGTTCTTGACTTGTTGGTCCTTCTTCAAATATTATATCACAAGGTGATTTCCTTTCAATCGAAACAGGGGCCGTTGGTTTCGATTTGGGTTTCGGTTTGATTTTCTGATAAGGCAATCTAGATAACATATCGAGTCGTTCTTTGCTCGGGAAGTACTGAGATGTTCTGTTCGGAGCATAATTCTGTGAATTCGGTGTAGAAAATTTGAGCTTTGGTAAGATTGAAATGTCCTCTTCTGATTGTTTGGAGGTTATTGCTCTGTTTCCAAACCTTCTAGGTTTTGCCATCTCTCTTAGTTTGTTCATCCATGAATTTGGCAAAGACAGCCTAAATCGGTGCTTTCCCATGGAACAGAGGAAACTAAAGTTTAGTCAGAGAGGCTAATTTGAGGATTAGAGGAGGAGAAAGGTGCAAGTGAGGCAGAGGAGCAAAATGCTAATATACAGGGGATTTTATAGCAAATTTTCAATGATAATATAATGTAGTCAGATATCAACCGTTACAAAATTTCTCAATTGGCATGATTTATTATTTAATGATAGTGTATAAAACAGTGGGTTATTTAATAATAATGTATAAAACAGGGGATGAAGAATTTTTTTTATTAAGGATGAGTTATTTACTAAACAAATTACTTGTTAAATAATTTAAACTCACTTATTATTTTGTAAACAGGAGGCCAAAATGAAAAACCTTAACATATTTTTTAAAAAACTTTCAAAATACACTGTATTTTATTTTTAATTAGAATGATATTTCTCTTATCTACTTATCTGGATCCTCAAAACTTAGATAATAACATAAAAAGTGAGCTGTTATTGTGTCATATGTGCATAACATAGATGTTTTATAATATTGAAGAATTTTAATTGAAGTTTTTTCAAAGCATTTTTATGCACTCATGCACAACCTACTAACATTACAAGATATAACCGTGTATTTATTTTTTTAATACAATCTAAGCAATACCAAATAAACCTCATCAAAACATGTCATTCATAATTGTCACACCCCAGAAATAATGACTAACTTAGGAGTGTTAATCCCGCCACGTGTACTTGATCTCAAGTACACGAAAGGCTTAGTTGACCACTCAGAAATACAAATAGGAATAGTTTATTATACTTAATATAAGGAAAAGCACACATATTTCACACACAATACATGAACATCCAACGAATACATATATATAATCCAACGTCTGGATACAAGTTTTACAGCGGAAACAAAACAAAAGTAAAATACATACTAGAGAGGGCGATCCCATCAAAGAATGTGGGACCGACCCTAGCTAACCTACTACACACTAATCTTAAACAAAAAGGAAATAAAGAAAACAAATGGATTGATCCTCAAAACGGAAGAAGCTGGGGACTCCATCCTAGCGCTCTCCTCTATATAGCAAAAGAACTCATGCTTCTTACCTGGACCCCACAACCAACCGTGGAACGTGAGTAAATTATAAAAATTTACTCAGTGTGGATTAAGGTCCAGCCTTTGGGATTATATCCGATTCAAAGTTGGACCATTCACATTTACTGAGTTTTAATCATAACTTAAATTACTACACCTAAATGCGCATTAGTTAACCATTTCACATTTTTAACAATGAGTCTATCCAACAGACGATACGAGAAAGAAACCCAAAAGTAATATGAGGAATAATAGTATATATAGATAGTAAGGTGAATAACATCAAGGCTCCCAGACAAAGAAAGGATTTGTCAAATTAGAAAACCCCGGGTGTAGGACTTCAGGATTCGCCCCCTCAGACGGATCGTAACCACAAGCCTAAGGGTATTGTTAGGCGGGTCCCAGATCAACCACAGGCCCAACGTAATCGTTGGACAGGTCTCAAATCAACCACAACCTAACTAAAATCTGAGTTTCCAGAACGAAACGCCCTGGTAAATGCAGAGCGGCTATAAAAGCACACACTCGATCAAAAAGCGAACCGAGAAGCCTACCCTCACAAAAGATAAGAAAATAAATTAAACTCTCGGTCTCAACCGTCATACGGAAATAAGGAACCG
>CAXKVX010001747.1:0-63309 GCA_964058865.1 Eleocharis quinqueflora
CAGGCTGTCCAGTCTGAAATCGCCACTCTCACTCAGATGCTGACATCTGGCATGGGGAAGATCTCCGGTAAGATCTCTGCCTTTAAGGTATTTCCAGATGGATTGCCCAAGTCCCAGAAGTACACCGGTCTTCCTGCTGTCGCATATGGTGTGATTAAGCGAGCTAATGAGATTGTGGAGGAGCTTCTTCAGCAGGTCGAATTGGCATCCAAATCGAGGGATCAGGCCAGGGAGAGCATGGAGCAGAGGAATTATGAGATTGCCATCGAGGTGTCTGAGCTGGAGGCGAAGATCTCTGGCCTTCGTCAGGAGGTCTCCGAGAAGGAATGTGAGATCGAGAAGCTATCCGGATCCGTTGCTCAAATGGAGAAAGAGATATCTGATTTGAGATGGTTTGGAGATGATGTGGATAAGAAGGCAAGGGCTTTGGAGGCAAAATTGGATTCACAAAGGCCACTTTTTCTCGAACAAATCAATTATGTCTCAAAATTGCATGAGGAAATTCAGGAGATGGTTAAAATAGTTTCTTTAGATGGAAAACCAGATGAAACTGTGTCAACTAGTTCAGTGTTCATGTCAAAAGAGGTTGATTCAGAAGAGAATTTGAAGGTTTCATTGGAAGGGGTGAAATCAGTACTTCAGTTAGCTGGTATTGCCAGGGAGAAAGTAAGGGCAAAAATGGATGAGAGAAATGGAGAGGTGAAATCTCTTCAGGAGAAGGTTGATGCATTGATTGAACAGAAAAAACATATTGGTACACTTTTAAGGAGTGTGCTCTTGTCACATAAAAGTGAGGTGTTGCAAGTGGCGGAAGAAGGCTTGAGAGAGGCGGGGATTGAGTTGAGGTTGGATGGGAATGAGAGATCAAGTTTAGAAGCACATGATGATGAAGTTTATAACTTGGTAAGATGCAGTACTGTTATAATCTTTAAAAAGTTTGTAGTGTCTGTTGATGAAAGAGTATGTGAATAGGTTCAGATGATAGTTCAACATGACAATAATTGAATTGATGAAATTAGATTTCCAAGACTAGCCATGTCAACTAATGATAGCAGAAACTTCCACTTAGACGACAACAACATGAGAGAATTTAAATCTGGAAAGAATAGTATTCATTCACCTTATTATACTAGAACACCCGTTAGATTGGTATAGTGGCGATGAGTTGACTTGACTTCACTATGATGGATTGAAACATGCCATTTAAGCATGCTTCTATTTATCAGTTGCTTTTTATACACCCTTTACAGGCTGGCGCACTTGGAAACACAGTCAAGGAGTCTCAAATTAAGATTATAGAGCTACAACATTTGGTTGAAGCCTTAAGGTAAATTTATTGATTTAATCACATAGATTTGAGTTGCTGCAGTATTACAGAGGTTACCATTTAAGCATGTCCGTAGTTAATACTCGTATATTATTAATTAGTTCTTTCATAAATTATACTCCTTTGAAGAATTCCTCGCTGGAGTTGTACACTCATAGTCAATATCAATAATCATTATAATGTTTCTTTCTTGTACAAAAATAACACTATGTGTTATCTTTTATTTCGCCTTTGTTTTTATCATTTTGTTTGAAGTTTTTGAGGGTTAAGCATTATCCTACCATCATTTATTGCTGTATTTCGGTAGCAAGAAGTGAAGCAACTTCTATTTTGAGCCACATTTTCCTGAATTATTATCAAATACTTTGCTGATGACCCTGGTTTATATCAAGACCTGAAACCACTTTCTTTTTTCTGGCCACAACCTAATTCTGAAGTTCTTGTACCTGAACTAAGCATAAGATTTGACTAGAACCGCATTGACATGCTTTCTCTGTTTATTTGTATAATTTGACTGGAGTAAGGGCAGAGTCTAGTCTTCTTAAAGCCCGTCTTGATGCTCAAACAAAGGAGATAAACCAACAAAAGCTTCAAATCAAGGATCTAGAGGAGAAAGAGTGCATTGCAAATGAGAGTGTAATCTTCTTTTACCATATTTACCCTTATACTTTGCTTTTTTAGAAGACCTTTAACCTTTATCCTCCACTAATTCTAGGTTGGTAATGTAAGTTTTCATGCCAAGATGTTAAACTTCAGTGGTGCACTTAAGACTAAATTGAAACAAGGAAATTTCTAGTGCTATCACCTTTTATCATATTCAGATTTGGGCTATTTGGCACATAGAAGCATGGTAGCTTGCACTGCTTCTGTTATAGCAAATTTTGGTGTAATACTCTTTATTGAAGTTGAAGTATCGACTAAGTAATGTTGAATGATGTGAAGGTGGAAGGTCTTATGATGGATATAACAGCAGCCGAAGAGGAGATTGCGAGATGGAAAGCAGCTGCTGAGCAAGAAGCGGCTGCTGGAGGAGCTGTAGAGAAGGAGTTTCAGATTCAGGTATGTAAATAGTAAGATACTGTACCTTCCATAACAAGGCATTGTGTCCAACTTCTGTTTTTGAGCGTGACACTGCCAACACATGATTGCAGCTAGCTTCTATGTTGTTAAAGTTGCCATTCTAGCATTTTTTTTTGTGAGGCACACCTGTTATTAAAATTCCGCAGCATTAGATTTGCATTTCCTATCAATGGCAAACCTTTTGACAGCTGTCTTAATTAATCATGTCCTTGTGTCGAGTTTGAACCGAACGCTGTACACAGTGGTTTTAAGTGGTTTTACTTACACTTGTGCTGATGAACAAATAAATAGTTCTTGACAGTTTGAAGCAAAATTTTTATATATTTCATCCATTACCTTAACATAACAGCTCAACTCCAAAAATACATTAAATAACAGTAAGAATGTAAGAACAGGTCCTCCTCAGCCTAGTTGCTAAGAGCAACTCTCTCCGTGTGGGAGAGTGGGTTCGAAACCCGGTGAAAGCAAAATGCCACGGAGGGAACATTAGGACAACTTTGAGATATTTAAGGGCAAAGACTCTTGAATTGCTTTTGGGTCATATCTGCTAAAATAAAAATTGTGCTCTCTTCAGGTTTTATAGTAAATATTGATGGTTTCTTCAAATCAATAAATGATGTTGAGAACTGAAAATAGAAATTGATGTGGATGTCATTTGCAGAAATCTTAATTTAACTGACATGTCACAACTGCACTTGGTATTATCTGCTCACTAATGCTGTTAAACTTGTTGCAGATATTGGCTCTCCAAAAGGAACTCGAGGACAGAAAACAAGAAATGCAGGAGCTAGAGAACAAGCTCAAATTCAAAGAAGAGAGTGAGGCTGCAGCAATGACTGCAAGAGAGGCAGCTGAGAAATCACTGAGACTGGCTGATGTCAGGTCGACACGGCTCCGGCAGAGGATCGATGAGCTTTCTCGTCAGGTCGAGCAATCTGACAGTCAGAACAGTTCATTGTCTGGTCACAGTGGTGCTAGGTATGCATGCTGGCCATGGCAGTGGTTGGGTCTGAATTATGTTCACTACGTCGGCCCAGCCGAAACACCAGAGAGTTCTAATGAGATGGAACTCTCAGAACCACTTATCTAGGCTTTTGTGTGAAGTTCGATTGTTTTCCACTACTTCTGTTGATTCTTCTGGTTCTTATTAATAGTAATAATAGTTTTTTCTTGTTTATGAATTTTTCTTCCCCCGTAGTGTATATTTAAAATTATTTTGGGTGTTGTAATTCTAGGCAGTACACAGTTGCTGTACTTTAACGAGTTCATTTTTTAAATTAATAATAATAGAGCAGATTTACAGGTACTGGTAGAGTTGTAAATTTGTAGTTAGTTACTCAAAAGTGTGAAGGGGGCTGGTTTTAGGATTTAGCCGAGATAATACTCGTTATAATATGTATATCATTGAAGTTTGAGTTAATGATAAAGTTACAAATGAAGAATTTTTATTGAAACCCCTTCCCCTTTGAATAAATTATTCATACTCTCCTTCTATCGTATACTGCGCAGTGCGCACCAGAACTTATTTATTTGCTAAAATGACTCTCTGCCTGTGTTGTACGGGTGCGAGTGTGAGTATCATATTGGATACATCAATTTCAAAAAAATCTTAAGTACAGTGATTATATATAATAAATTTAAAATATTACGGTGCCGTAGCGGAGCCGCACCTGCACCCGATACTGGTTGAACCGGGGTAACGTAGCTCCCAGCTCATCTGCTTAAAGGTATGAGCGCCACTCTGTTTAAACCAGAAAAAATCAACAACTCCCCCACTTTAAAACTTTCAGATGCATATTTGGTAGCAATAGCACAACAAATTTACAAAATACATTGCATAAGGAAATTAAATGATCACACAAGAGGGAAAGGAAAATGGTTGACAAGGGTGAAACTACGCAGCAGCTGCTGCCTCTGAGCAGATGAAATCTCTAACAAGGCTTTCTTAATCGGCCCCATCAAATCCACCATTACGCGCCACTGCACAACCGGCCATCGTACCAGTCGTCGTAGCGTCAGCCTCTGACGCCTACTTCCAAGTCTTACCGACTGAGTAATCACATTAGCTCTTCTTCTCTGGAGCTTCCGACGTAACTGCCACACAGTGCGCCTATTTTTCCTGCTGTACCAACGTACCAGTTCAACGGGCCCGACCTCTAGTGGGGAAGTACATGAGCCTATCTTTGACATTGTTTGAAGTTAAACGAGTTGATTTTGCTTGTAGTAGTAGTAGGAGTTGGGAACTTGGGATTGTGTGGCTTTCTTATAGGAGTGTGTTGTAAAGCCTTTGAAATTAGTAATGATTTTGGTCATGATAATTTTGATATGATGGATATTATAAAAGTACGCTAGTGACGTGGAAAGGCCCAAAGATAATTAATTTGTTAATGCCATGTTGCTCTTCAATAGCTTTGGAAGCTATATGACTCTTCACTTGGTTGATTGAAAGAGATTTGGTGGTATTAGGCCATTGGTTAGCACGTTCATCCCAAGTATTAGCTATTAAGAGTGGTTTCTGGGAAAACTCAAAAGGTTTTATTTTAAAAAGGGTTCTTGATGAAGAGTACAATTTTCATCATCCACAGACAATCTCAAGTGTTAAAGGTGTAATCAATTAAAGATATTAGAAAAATCAATGAAATCCACTAAACGCTAAAGTACCATGACCAACAAACTATGAAGAGGAAGTCTAATATCAACAATACAAAATCTTGCGCAATATTTTTTCAAAAAGGTTCATATCCACTTGCCTAATTAATATAGCCTTTATTACATACCAATACCTTATACTATTGTTATTCTATTGTATGACGAATCGATGATTATAACAGAAGCATCCTCTAAAGATCTTCAGGTGTAGCGGCCGTTTTGGGACCTCTCAAGTCCAATACTCTATATCTCTAGACAGGGATGCAATCATTTGGTATCAGTATCACGCATCAACAGTAATACCCAACATAATTTATCCCAGAAAGTATGCTATAATACTACAATAAAAGCAAAAGAAGGTTCGCTCCAGCTCCACTGGGCTTGGTTTGGTACTTTGGTTTATGCTGTGGCCTGTAGCCTACTCTTTTGGTATTTTTTTACTCCATGAGAGAGCTGTCCTATGTGGCAGTAGGCCTTGAAAAAGCTGGTAGATTCCAAAATTCCAATTAAACAGCCGCCTGACTGCCTGAGGCCTATGCTTTACGTTTCTTCTTGTTTTTCGTTAAAAAAAAATAGTACATACTGTGACCCACAACGAAATTATCATTTAAACGGTAAAATAAGTTTGTATTAGATCCAAAAAATGACATTGCATTAAAAGGACGTCTTTGGACTTATTAACATTAGCAGCTTAGTTTCCCTTGTCACATTTACCTGCCCATAATATATTAATATTGCTTGTATAAAACTTGTGTAACATATGTATTCTTTTTGGTTGAGAAATGTAACATTTTTTGTGTAACATATGTAGTTAAAAAGGAAGTTTGATGAGCTTGTAACAAAATTGCTTTCATCAACAAATTATACATGGCAAACCCAAACCTATTTATTATATATTGAACCAACTAGTTAAATATGTATCTTTTATTCTATCAAGATTAAAAATAGTATTTATATTCTAATGCATGAGATGTATTTTGAGAAGCAATTAAAGGAATCTATGTTCATATGCAGTAAAACGTTGATTGTTAAGTTATATAAATTTCATAAGCAAGTCTTATGTATACCAATGTCAACACCTGCCTGCCACAGATAATCCATACTAAATAACAATCTGCCTTGCTTTGCTTTGCTTTTGCTGCATCTCTAATTCTTCTTTTTTGTCAAGCGAATAAATGAGCTTAAAAAATGTTGTAATCCGGGATAGAATTTAGAGGAGGTATTTGGAGGATCCACATCAGTGTATGGTGCATCTTTGGATACGTATATGCTGTGGTGTCGAATGAGACTGGTGGGTACTTCCGATTTTAATTTGAAATCGAGGCAAAATTTATAATTTTTTTTCAGGAGAGGGCAAAATAACACAGATTTTCAAATATACATGGTTATTTTGCAAAAAAAAATTGACAAATCGCACAAATACATTAAATTATTTTGTAAATTTTTTTTCCAGGTGGAGCACTTGCCCATCCGCCCCTGGATGAATTCGGTTGATTCGATTTTGAATGTACAGATCTCTTTTGTAGAAATATAATCTATATATATTCTATACAATTTAATTGGTTAATCTGATTTAACTGTGTCAACTGATTACTCTAAAATTGTGCTATGCAAAAGAATTTTTATCTTTTCTTTTTTTCTTTTCTGGACACTACTCTAAATGTCGTTTTTTTCATGTAAATCCACGATTGTTTTACGACCTACTAAACATCTGCAGGAGAAAATAAAATTTGAACATTTAGGTATAATATATTTTATTGGTGTATTGTATCTAAAATTATTACAATATTTCTTATTTGTTTTGATAGGCACCAAAAAAGTTATATATTTTTTTATTCATTGTTTATAAACTAATTACAACATAACACACAAACAAAATAGAAAATAAATTTGAACTCTCTAAGAGTAGCCTCAGAAACTTAAACTCCAAACCTTTAAAGCATTGTGGTAAGATAAGAATTGGCAAAAAAAGATATAATTACTACACTAATGGAGAGGATATAGCTAGGTGCATTGTTCATTCAACTTCATGATTGACATGGCGACAAATGTCATGATTAAGTACAATCCTTGGAAGGGCAATATCATATATACCTGTACCAAACGGTAGCCATTCTCACAATTCCTCTCAATTCCTGTATCTAACAAACTTTTTGGCTTCTCAACAATCAATGTAGTAACATCACAAAATATCCCATGTAAATACACAACACCATATATATACATTTTTAGTAAAATATGGGTCAAGCCATCAAATTTCATATATAAAACGATCACATAAATGTGATTTTTTGAATTATAGAAAAAATGAGAGAAGAATACACGAGAAAAAACGAAACAAAATAAGAAGAGATAGAAGCAACAACACGACATTAAACCTAACATATGAGAAGACAATGCTTCTTCATCAACATCGAGCTCCTAAGACATATCTCATTTGTCGCGACATGCAATCACTCAACTATCGTGAGTACACCTCACGATTTTTCGTACATCGAAGTTGGCATTGTAGCACCATTCATCTTCAAAATTGAGGGATCAAGCCCTCAAATTTTAATATGAATTACAAAATCAACTACAATATACATGCACTTAGATCTATATCCTCATGTGGGTAATTAGTACTGGCACACCTCGTATCTTCTGCTTTTGTCGCCGGAGCATCCGATCTGTTTGTGCTTGTAGAGACTCGCCACGTCATGGCCCCGCTGAATCTCTGAGGAGTCGCTGCTAAACCTTTAAAGGTCGTCGTCGCACGCTACAACTCTATTGGGTGTTGTAGGTCGCAGATCTCCTCCGATTAGGGTTAGATTTTCTATTTTCCCCTCACGGTCGCCTCCACGACGAGATGAAGCTTGGTACCGCTATTGTTGCTCACCGTTAAGGAGAAAAACCGTGGAGTGGAGCCGACATGAAGGGGTAAGGGGAGGAAAAGAGGGGTGGAGGAAGAGGCCGGGTCGGAGAGGTGGCTACTAGAAGAAACCTGCGGTATGGTTTTCCTCCTCCTTTCCTTCACGGCAAAAGCTTTGAAAGGAAAGGCCGAGTCAGAGCGAGAGGCGGCTACTAGAAGAATCCACTAAGCAATTCCCTCCTCTCTCTTTCCAACGATGATCATTTCTCGATTTTGATGGTGGTAGAAAAAAGACGAAGATGAGGTGAAAGGAAGGAGGAAGGTGAGAGGATAGAGGAGGAGGTGGGGAGAGGCTGACTAGGTTTTTCTCTCTTTGGTTTTGCTCTTCTTAGAGCCGGCTGGGAGGTAAAAAAATTGTGCAACACCATATATCAAACAACAAAATATTGCAAATAATATATCCAATCAGCAATCAGTTATCAAATCCAAAACATATCCAAACCAGCACGACATATCTCCAATCGGCAAAAAATCTCTCAGTCAGCAATCAGCAATACTAAAACACTCCAAACAGGGACTCATATCATCCATCAGACAACATACTGCAGTCTGCAGTCTATTAGCTAACAACACAACAGTATTTATCTCTTACTTTTATATCTGACTTTTTATTACATAGGCTATCTTGGATGGTAGTTCTTCGCTAGCAATCTATCCACTTGGCATCATCCCTTCAATCTGCAGGGGCATCATACAAATGTCTGAGACTCTGGGATGCAACGCGCGCATATTCATCTCTTTCAGTCATGCATTAAATTAACCTGCCAAATATATCACCAAAACTTTTGCATTTACTAAAACTTTTTTAAAATAATTCAATTTCCTTCAAGCCAAATACACCGTAGTATAGCACTTCTTATTAGTTCATTAGCTCGTCTTTGATATCCAGAAAGTGGAGAATGAATGAAAATTAAATATTTCCAACACTTGCTGTACATGACTGGCACTGGTAATTCTATATTTACTTGCTAGACTATAGGCGAAATATTTTTCAATTACAATTATGTGCTTCTAGTCTAATTCAATTCATTTACAGCCAATATATTAATTTTAGTTATCTGTCAACCTACAATACTTGATTAAATTACAACGAAAAGTAATTCTATTTTCTCTAAAAGAAAAGGTTCTTCTAGTTGCCTTAATATAATGTGTGACTCGTTTACTTAAAAGCTGAATGACCGGCACTGGTAAGTTGATTTCGATAATCAAACAATATCAGTACAGCAAACTAGCTAGATATTTATGTGAATTTCAAGCTTCTTAATTTACGATTAAGTGCTGGCATAAAAACATAAACAAATTGAATCTCCATTAGTTCTATATATATTTGATTCTATCTAATGAGAAAGGTACCATAGTAACAAATTAGAGTTTCTGAACCATATTTGCATCTCGTTATTATTGCAGAGTGTATGTCATACAATCTAAAACTTCCATTTATAAATTTCATTCGAAACCTAGTTTCCTCGCCTCGTATCTTAATCTAACAAAAATCAGGAGAAAGAATTAACCACAAAAACACAAAGAAAGAAAGCCAAAAAAAATCTGAAACTACTAGAGGGAATATCCTGACTGTACAAAACTTGTTAACAAATTGAACTAATTTTACTATAAATAAGGTTAGATGTGATGAGAACATGGGGTCTATCTCGGATGGTCAGTGACAGTACCGCGTACCGCTAAAGTTACAGATTCAAGCCCCATCGAATGTTGGGAGGGAAGTTTGGCACTTTTAAAGAATTGGGTGTCGAGCTCATCCTTTAATATAAAGAGAACCTTGAATAGCAAAAGAACACTAGATGTGATGATTACCATCCTAGCTAATCTGCTCTACCTATGGCGCTTGACCCCCATGGGTGGTACCGAGCTATGCCCCTCGTGCCATTTATCTGCTAATGCCGAAAGGTGCCGGAAAAGCTGGCGGCTGAGTTAACCCCACAGATAATGCCCTCAGGTTAGCATTATTAGCAGGAGATTGCCTCTGTGTATTATGAACAGTTGAGCCTGCAGCTGCTCCGACGGGAGCTCCTTTGATCACATATTGTTGCACAACTAGCACAGACACAGTCTTGTTGATTTCAGATGAGACTAATGCATCCCCAATTGGCCCAAGCTCGGGACAGTCAGCCCACTCTCGCAGTGTGGCAAGTAGTGGGGATCCAGAATTCTCATGCCCTCTTCCGACAATGTAAAGCTGGTGCAAGTTCTCCATTTGGCGAATGGCTGTGACGACCTCCTCAGCATTGTTCACCACCTTCTCTAAATATGTAACTGAATTGTTTCCTTCATACCTGGTATAGAAACCAAACAAACAATTAAAGCAAAAAAAGGTGGACTAGACTGAAAAGGCCGTTCAAACTGCCGGCGATTACCTCGCACGGAATTCCTTCAGAGATTTTTCATCAAGGCTACGGTCTTTGTAGCTTTCATCAGGGACTATGGTAATCATGTCAGGTGAACTTGTCATGTCTGGATTGGGAGATTGTTGTTGGTCTTCAGGCCGAAGGAAATGAATAATGGTAAGGGAGACCAATGGGTTCTCCACCATGCGAGGGGCAAAAGCAAGGGCCTCACGGTCATCGGGACCACCAAAGAATAGTAAAGCAGCATTTTGGTCGCTACCCTGACGGGTTGCAGAAGCAGAAATCCCTCGGTCCACAAGCACAGCAACTGAGCAAGGAGCCGAGGAGAGAATCTTCTCATTTAGTTGTTTTATAGCAGGATTAATCACCTGAAGACCACCATCAACCGTCTGTAACTTGTGAAAAGGAAGCACAATCATTGTGACGTGCTTGTCCTCTGCCAGGAAACAGATGTCTTCATGCATGGTTGAATAGGGAGAGATAGTTGTCAAGGGCTGTATTGACACCCCTACTGCCTGTTTCTCATAGTTATCAAGAGCTGAGAAGATGTTGGGAGCTGATGACAGGGATCGACTCCGTTGGTGGTGCTTGGAAGTGGAACCGGAGTTTGTCGAATTATGGACGACTAGCATGCTTGATGCGCGGCCTGTCAGCTCAATCAAGTGAAGTGCATAGGAAAAGATTGGGGAGCGCTTGGTCGGATTGGCGAGGTCGATGAGGGAGATGATGGATGGAACATTGCGGGGCCCATGGATGCATGTGAGCATACGGAACTCACCGTCAGGTTTTGACAATTCCAGGTTTCTGCGCTTGTAGCCAACCAGGCATCGCAATGGCCGGTGCACAGTGGTAACAACCGGGATCACTAATGCTGTCGTCACAACTGATACCAGTACCATTACTGCAAACGACTCATCATCCAAGACCTGTGAGGTAGCTTGTATTATTTGTTCAAGACTCGGGGAAAAAATAATTTGGGAAATATAAACAGAGCCATCTCCGTCCCAAAATATATATAAAATCAATTTACATATTGGGAAAATCAGAGGTCCTACCTCCTTATCACGCCCAATGTTGAGCACTATTATATCGACAAGTCCTCTAGTGTTCATCAAGAAGCCGAGAGCAAGCCCCTCGCGAAACGGGATAGTATAGAAAGCTGCAACAACCATGGTCCCAGCAATCTTCGCTATGCTAGCGAGCACGAAGACAAGTACAAGAAATGCAACTGTGGTGGGACTTTTTATCATGGAGATATTCGTGCGGAGGCCGCTGATGGCGAAAAAGAGTGGCAACAACAAACCGGTGACGAAATCCTCCAACTTGTCTACCAAGGCAGCAGCTAGAGGGCCATTATTTGGTATTGCTAAACCATAGACGAATGCACCAAAAACCGAATGAATTCCTATGGTATCTGTTACTGCTGCAGCAATCATGACCCCGGTGAGGATGAGACAGACTTGGTAATCTGAAATACTTTCGCCATCAGGTATCCTACGGCTTACACGCCACATGAGTGGCCGTACTAGGAAAAAGTTCAAAATGATGAAGCCGATACCAGAGAGCAGCACCTAATGCTCAAAGAAGATTAACCCATTAGATGATGCTAAGAAAAAAAATCTAATTAAAGGCAGATCATGATATACAAATTTAAAACAGGCACGATACATACCCAAAGAGAGGAAAGCACGCTGTTATGCGTCTCACAAAGGGTGAGAGTGAGTGCAAGCAATATCCAAGCACACATGTCGTTTACGATACCAGACGACATGGCCATCTGGCCAAGTTCTGAATTTGCTAGCTTTATCTCAGCCAATATACGTGCAAGAACAGGAAAGGCGGTGACCGATAGTGCGATGCCCATGAAGAGCAAGCATGAGGTCTGGTGTAAATTTATAGAGATGTGGTGTTTAAGGATGAAGGACACACTGGTGCCAATAAAAAAAGGCAGAACCATACCGGCCCCGGCTATGGCCAGCGCCCTCTTGCCAGACCGGTGGAAAACGACTATGTCCATTTCTACACCAATAAGGAACAAGAAGTATATCAGGCCTAGGTGGGCCACTGTTTCCAGCATTAGCAGACTCCGGCGAGGGAAGATGCCGTTTGCCCTTTCCTTGCTTCGCCCAATTACCGATGGACCCAATATGATTCCGGCCTAGCAAATTCAAGAACTTTGTTGGTGATCAGAGTTGCAATGAAGCTCAAATTTAATTTTAAACTCGCTACTATTTAATTAGAAAACTTGGTAATTGTAATTAATTAGGAACCTGGAAATAACCTTGCAAAAAGAAGTTGATAAGAAAAATATAAAGACATACAGTAATCTCCGCAACAACCCGAGGTTGCCGAAATGGCTTGAGCAGAAAAACTAATATACGCGTCACGACCACGATGACTGATATCTGAATGATGAACAGAGGGAGTGAGAAATCGAGCGGGCTGAGATCTTGCCACACCCCATTCGAGCTGATCATCGTAGGAGAGTAGCATATAACATTTTCTCCACCGGTAGAGCGTGTGAAATTTAGCGCAGATCCCGTATTATTTGGAACAATAACATGTCCTTCCACCATTGTCAATTATTATTTTGTCTTTGATTTGTTATCTTTTTCACCTATTGCTCTGCCATTTGCTGAAGAATTGAAAGGATGTAAAGGTTATTTTGTAAATTAGATGCACACTTAACTGGTAAAAGAAAGTGTAAAAGAGGAAGAAGCGCTTGGTTTAAAATTGTTGTAGCTTGTGACTTACCTAAGAATAGTAACTGTTAAGTTAGTTTGAGTTGTCATATAATTATTTTCTTCAAATAGTTATCTTTTGGGTTTTGACTTTTGACTTTTGACCGAGCACTAGCTAGTGTGTTTCACGCACACTAACACACTTGCATAGAGGAAGAATTTAAAGTCAACTTCAAAGTAGTTTAGTTCAATTTCTTTAAATAATAAATGAAAGTTCTCGGCTTGTAAGAAAATGATACATTTATAGTTTAATTTTGAATTTGCTCAAAACAATTGTTCAGTTTTGAAAGTCGGATAGTCCCTTTATGTTGAGTTTGGTCCTATTTTGGGCCTTGCAAAAGGTATAAAAAATGGAATAGTACTGGTGTCACTATTTATTGGGCTTTGTTAGCGCTTTCGAGTTTTGTACCTTTCATTGTCCGCTAATACAGTATGGACCTCACGAAATGTCAAAATCTTACTTTTTTTCAGAAGCACTTGTTTATAATTAGTGATCGGAACAACAAATAAGGCGAAATTGAACATTATATATAAAAATGCTAGTGTGTTGTATTATGAAGTTGAAGATTGTTTTTTGCGTCATATTAAAATTTAAATTAGAAAATACAAACGGTCATCCGAAAACATTAATGTGATCTCTACGTTAAAATCTCGTACAAATTTAATTTTTCATTTTTAGAAAATTTTATTATTTTTTAAAGTGGTATGAAATTTGTTGATCTAATGATTCTTTTACTATTGAATATGAATGATTTTCCACCTCCCTTCAATATAGTTAAAAATTCTAAAAATGAATATTTTATTTTCTAGTGAGATTTCAATATGGAGAATACATTAGACGGTTTGGATCCACCGTTTGAATTTTAAATTTTGAAATTTGAGTATGATGCCAAGCTAATATTTGCTTCAAAAGCACAATAGCATATAAATATATATTGTTGTACGAAACAATATCTCAGATTTGTCGATTTGCAAAACGATCTTGAATTTTACAACAATGTGTCTTTTGAGAAATTTTGCAGGAAATCATTAGGAGGAGTTTTGAGGCTTCAAACGATCTTCGATGTGCATAAAAGTGTTGCGGTATGGGCTAGTCCCTTATCGGCTGTAGATCACATCATGAGCTTTCCAATGCCACGAAGAATGCTAAAATCAGAGTTACGTGCCAAAAGTTATGGTCATTTGAAGCTCAAGATAATCAAGCATGAAGATCTCAAGGAAGACTCAAGTTCAGAAGATCAAGACTAAAAGGATGAACTGTTTAGGTTAACTTATAAACTTAGAATATTTAAAATTAGGATAAAAAAGAGCAAAGAAATAAAAAATCAGCCTCCGACGTTATAACGCTATCTTTTGCGTCATAACGCCAATCTGTCCAAACTCTCAAATTTGGCCATAGTAAAAAACCTGTGAAATCAGTTACATAACGCTATCTTGGCGTTATAACGCCAGACCATAAAAACTAGTCCAAAAATGGTAAGTACCAAACTGTCAGTGACTACCGTTATAACGCTAGATTTGGCGTTATAACAATAAGTCTCTTCAACACCAAATGGTTCAATCTGAAAAACCCGTGATATCTGTTATGTAACGACAAGATGGCGTTATAACGCTAAATTCATATTTCAAAATCAGAACTGTCTTGTGTGGCGTTATAATAATAGATTTTATGTATGATTGGTGTTATGACGCTAAGTGGCATTGACATAATTATGTGCCGGACTTGAACACCTATAAATATATGGTTGATGCCTCATTTCTTCCTCCTGGAAATTTACCGAGTTGTACTTGTATAGTATATTGGAATTTGCTGTTTTTGCAACTTGTTTGAGAGCATATTCGGTTTACTTATGTTATTTTTTATTTTATTTATGCATTTATTTTTCATTAAGGTTCTTATGACCAGATTTTTATTTTCTGTGAAATCCTGAAAAAAATGCATGTATTATGGTTTAAGTCAAAATATTTTCATAACATTTTCAAGCGAACAAATACAATCTAACAATCAAAATCATAACATGTTTAACTCATATACTTCGTAAAAACTCGTATAAAAAAATTATATGAATTAAATTGAATTACGGATGAGTTAACTAAATAAATTTGTCAACCCAATATAGTTGAAATTTTAATAAAAAAATATTGATATGTCCGCTGCACAACCCCACCCCTGCATCATTTTTGCATCTCTCAAAGTGATTTGCGGTCCTTAAAAATGGCAGATTATTATGCAACAAGACTTTGTGTCCTAAAAACTTCCTTTACAACCCGCTAGGATTTGACGTAATTTTATAGAAAGAAAACTCTTACCTTTCGAATTCGAAACTTTACCGCCTGTAAAACTACTTTAAAAAAAAAGAAATTTACTCATTTTACGTGAAATCCAACAAGAGACCTTAACTGAAGTCTTTTTTTTTTTTCTTACTACCTTTTTTCCTCATTTTACAACGCAGTCAGTGTGATTCACATTACAACCAGTCCACCGGACTGCTAGCTAGTACTCTTTCGACCGAAAATAAATTAGAGATTTGTTGATGTGGTATCAAATGAGAATGCTAATAATTTTACTATCAATTTACTTGAAACTAGTAACCTAGTTGAGGAGCCTTAGGTCGTGATTACTCAGAATACTGATCAAATTATTTTTTATCATGATACAGTTCCTGACCAGACTCCTCGTAGCCCTTTGGAAATTCATTCACCATTGTTTGATCTTAATGAGCCCATATATGATATTCCTAAAGATTGTGAAGATGATGACGATAATGATATAGTACCCGACGATGGAGAACGAAAAATTGGAGAAAAACACTTCCGACGAAGACGATCCGGATT
This sequence comes from Eleocharis quinqueflora, assembly GCA_964058865.1. Classification (NCBI taxonomy): domain Eukaryota; kingdom Viridiplantae; phylum Streptophyta; class Magnoliopsida; order Poales; family Cyperaceae; genus Eleocharis; species Eleocharis quinqueflora. Next base: position 15,907 of record CAXKVX010001747.1, read on the forward strand.
ATGATCCTAACGATCACTCGGATTGTCGAATAATCATGTAAGGTAGATCAGAGAAGCATCACCCGATTCGGGAGCTTAGCGATATTTCTAGTTTCAACGAAATGTACACCAAAGCACAAATTTTGTCCAACGATCCTCTGGATGTAAATCGTGTATTCAGTTCGAAAGATAACTTATAATGGGTTATTAGTGACTACCACATTAAAGGAAATATATAGATCACCACAGAAAGCAGTAGCAGGTCGAAGTTGGTGATGAAGTGTAAAGATATTAGATGTTTCTGGAGGTTATATGTCGTCTACAGAGTGGGCATAATGTTGTGACAACAGATACCGTTGGGGAATCATGACATGCAATGGCTCCGAATCTTTGAATCGAGTGTTCAACGCGGTCCGCATGTTGGTCGTTGTGGCTGTGGTCGAAGGAACTTGGTACAAGTTTGTCTGGTTTGACGATTGAAGGACAAGTCCATGAAAATCATGAACGAGGGATTCCAATATTCTAGAAAGGTCACGACAAAACTAATTAAAAGAGGAGAAAAGTCACGATCGCATCGCGTATACCCTTATTGGCCGGAGCAAGGTAGCTTCGAAGTGCTGCATCAAGGCGAGACCTTACTGAACAATGAATACCAAAATTTCAATATCATGTCAGGATTGAAGAGGAATGGAATACGTGATGCACATGTTTGAAACCGAATCTGATGGAAGTACCACGTTCGCTTGCATTGACCGTGATAAGGGTCCGACAGTTGGAGTTAGCTTAATCTATCGCATCTTATTACACCACCGAAGCTCTTCTTAATACCTGGATGGGAACATTCAATCCATTTCCAAACCAATATGAATGACCAGAATACGACGACCCGATCATCATTTCAGAGAGGAGATTGATTCGTCGCGGACACAGGAGGCACATGTATTCCTGTTGTAGAGGAGACTCGATGCATGTTATATATTATACTTGTAGTTTATTTACTAACAAATTGTCAATGGTCGTGGATGAAATGGAAGGATGACGTGGAAAACGAAGAGTTCGACCGTTGTGGAGGAGACTCGATGCATGTTATATATTATACTTGTAGTTTATTTACTAACAAATTGTCAATGGTCATGGATGAAATGGAAGGATGACGTGGAAAACGAAGAGTTCGACCGTTGTGGAGGAGACTCGATGCATGTTATATATTATACTTGTAGTTTATTTACTAACAAATTGTCAATGGTTTCTTTTGAACTAATGATGTTGATGAATTTACATGTAGTGCCTCAGCTCATCAAGACGATCAAGCCGATTCATCTGCAAACGCAACGCTAAGTCGATTAGGATTTCAACTTGGAAACCAATCTGCTCGACACTCAGTCAGTGCACAAAATACCTATCCGACTACAACACAATATCAGCCGGTACGGCACTCGATTAGCGTTGCCCCTACTTCGACAAATGTGGAAACTAGAGGATCTAATTCGTCAAGCTCTCAACAATTTGGGCAAACAAATCAAAACAAGCATCGATCACTTACCGGAAGACTTCGATCTTTGTTTCGAGCTAATCGCTAGTTTCTTGAACTTTCTTTTTTATGCTTCTTTATTTAGTTGATCTTTTTTATGTTTCTTTATTTTATCATTATGGCATGTATCTGAAAAAACATAATTGCGTGTTTATGTAATATATAACTAAAACTCGTTCCAAAATTTTCTTTCTGAAAACTTGTTCTGATTATATGTTCTTCTGTAAAACTCGTTTGCTCGCCTTCTATAAATTCTTCTGAACAAATCTGGCAAGAACTCAGTCACTCTCTTGTCTTTTGTAAATTCTCTTGCTTTGTTGAACTCACTCGCCAATGGTTTGATAGAGTTCAGATCTAGTGAGTATAGGGGGAAAAATACAATGGAACCGATTTAGATTTCTTTTAGGGATCAAAATCTTAGATTCCGGTTAGGGACCGAAGTCTTAGATTCTTGTATTCTCATTTCGGTGACTTTGGCCGAATTTTCTCGTTTCGGTCTTTTTTCTTTTTATTTGTTTATTATTAGAAATTTCGGTTCAATTTGGTAAGGTATAAGAGGTGGCAATTAGCCAATTTGATAGTTTGGATTTGAATAAGATTTCGATCGAGTTCTTAACTTTTTTTTATTGTCCGTAGACTTATAACACACGCACAAATAAATCAGAAAATATATTAGAAGAAACCTCTCTAAAAATAATTCCGAAACTTGAACTCCAAATATTTACATAAAAATTTTATATCTTATCACTGCACTAAATAATTTAGTAGATGCAATCTGAGTTATTGACTTTACATGGTTTTGAATATCACGTGATCTGATTCAAGCGTCAAATCGAGTTGGAGACAAATTGCTTCTTGTTATTGCTCGAAAAAAACGATCATTTAGTTGATAAATGTTTGAAAACGATAAGACTTGAACTAACCCTATCTTGATGTGAGGTATATATATTTTTTCCACATAGGTTACCATCAGAACATGATCATACTAAGAACAAAAGAACAAAAGGGAACAATTAGAAAAACAAAATAGAACAATTATTTTTTGTTGGTCTCGGTTGAATTCAAAGATTCAAGCTGAAATGTCGGATATTCTCATATTCGTTTCCTACATGTCTCGGTTTTTTTTCTTTATTTGATAATCGAAAGATGTATTCTCCTTAATGTTTAAGTATCTAAACTTGTAAAAGAAAATGAAATGGTTGAGACTTGAGACTGAAATTCGAACACAAATATTTATCACTGATATGTCATAGAATTTCAGCGTACAAAAATATAAAATTAGTAAATCATGTCCACACAGACCACCCTTTTAATATCTAGTTCATTTGTCAACTACAATTCACAAGCGCACACACACATAATCTCGGATCGCGCTTCGCACATGCCCACGAGCAAGTTGTGAAACACATTCATCTCTCCGGCACATATAACCAATCTCGACTACCTCTGTCATATCACTCAGCTCACCATGAAACTTACCCAGATCAATCTCAGTGACATCCCTCACTACCATCTATGACTTTTCTCAACCCCAATCAGATATGCTGGAATCACACAATTTTTGTGACAGAGACGGGAGGATACATGTCTCATCTTGTCTTAGTAACATGTGATATTGTTTCAGGATTTTTTTAATATTAGAAATTTAATAAATAAATTATAGATAGAAATAAAGATTGTTGTGGAAGCTCAAAAATAAAAAAACACGGTATTATCAATACCTTGCTTTTGGAAAAAAAAAGAGTCAAAAAATAGAAAAACACGATATTATCAAGCCCTTCTATTTTTCTACGTAATTTCCTCAACATTACTTTTGTACTCGAATATTTTATTAATAAAAATATTAGTAACTAAATTCATGAGTTGAATTATATTTAGATATTTTTGTAGCAACTTCGATATGTCCGTCGAGACTGCAATTAGTTTTTTTTGTCGTTGCAAGTGATCGAGCCGTAAATATCTGTATAGTTTGCAACGTAATATCGACACATCTTTGATTCAACATATTTAATATATTGAGAACAAATCGAATCACAAAATTGATTTATTTTGTATTCCCGTTTATGCTAGGATTAAAAGAAGAAGAAGAAGAAGAAGAAGAAGAAGAAGAAGAAGCAGAAGAAGAAGAAGAAGAAGAAGAAGAAGAATAAACAAAAGACTAGAGAAATGAAATGTAAACACTTTGTTGAAGAAACTTCCACAAAGAACTTGTCTATAAAATTTAGGAAATTAAAATCATACGTGGGTACGTGACATTACGAGAGATGTCATCCTCGTGGAAGATAAGCGCATGCTTTGTTTGTGAAGCTATTTTTACATTATTTAGTATTTGATTATCTTATGACATAACATAATTGAGATTGCCCCGTCAAGCACAATTTATTTATATCTTTCAGAATTCCTATTTTGACATTTTTCCTAAACGTGAATTAAATACAAAATAAAAACCCTTTTCCGGGAGGAACTTTTGACCCATTGAAAGCTACACGATACAATACAAAAATATGATGAAAACTACAGTGTAGGCTGTAGACGAGAGGGAGAGGAAAAGACGGTTATGTTCAATCGTAAAATGACATATTTGCCCTGAGAAGCTGTTGCTCAGAATCTCAGATGCTTCTAGAGGTGCAGAGTAATTGTAAAACCTTCCACCTTGGATGGTAGATTTGTAAATTACATTTCTGATTTCTCAATGGCAATTTCTGCTCGTCTTTCCCTCCAAATCTTGGAAGAACCCGCCACGTCGGACCGAAAATCCCTTTTACATATCTCTACGAATCCTTGTTACGCCATACGACCATACGTTGTTCCCAGCTTCCCATCAAACCGGTCTATATGCGCCTGTGTTATGGGATCCACTGTTAGATATATCATATATGGCCTGGTCTATGTCGTTAAACCGGGTGCACACGATGAACTCCTTTGTGGCGCGCTCGTCCGCGTGATACCCGTCTGGCGACTGGCGTGTTATTTATTTAAATAAAAAAACGGTGATTTCCCAGTCCCACTTGTCAATTTTGCTTAATATCATATATATCCCTTATGAACAATATTTGTATCTTAAACTAGCCCCTTTTTCTACCAAGCGTGACTAATTTTACTGATACGCTATGCTAAATATGTAAGAAAACATTTCCTGATTTGTCACGATAATTATTTCCTCGATTTGTCCTGTAAATAGTGTTAAACTTCTATATTGAGATTATCAAAAGTACAAACCGAAGCATGCTATTTATGCAAGGACTAGAAAGGCAAGAAAAGCATGACTTCCGAATAAGAATATTTTTTTCTGGGTATAACTGAAAATATAAATAAAATATAGGACGAAAGTACTTAATTTTAAAATAGAATTTAAAAATATGGAAGTATAAAACCTCTCCTATCAATCTCTTCCCGTCCTGCTCGCGCCAATCCATTAATTTCCTTCCCAGTTCCCACCCCATTCCAAAATTGCAAGAATTTCCATGTTTCTCAAAATACTTCTAAATTCCGAATGAGAAATTTCTTCAAATCAAACAAAACCCTTGAAATTTCTGTTTTTTTTCTCTTCCTCTCTTTCCATAAACGTTACAGAAACCATTTTTAAAACCCACGTCGCACACTTCAAAACCGAAAATAGTTCTTCCAAATCGAAACCCAAAATTGAAACCATGTCTCCACTAAAACCAACTGTTATTAGAGGAACATAGAAACCTCCTTTGACCTCAATGGCTGGCCATGGGATGCGGTAGCTCCTCTCAAAGAATTATCGGATTTAGTTCCCGCGCGAACAGGAACCCATTAACCAATTCAATCCCAGACCCAAACCCGAATCCAGTGTACCTGTGTCGCGACCGTACAGAATTGATTCGCACGGCCTGCGACCACCGGTACGCCGCTGCGGCCGCTCACGTGGCGTACCTCCGTTCTCTCTCAGCTCTGGGAGAATCGCTCCGACAGTTCGCATCCGGCGAACTAACCACGTCAGCTCCAGGTTCGCCCGTTTTGACACTTCCAGCTTCTTCTAAGAAGGGCAAATCCAAGGCTGGTTCCGATCCTGGTTCGCTTTCGGGTACAGTTACGCCTCTATCTCACGCTCTCTCGTTTGAAGATGAAGAGGAGTTGAAACCGAGTTCTTCAACGGTTACGCCATTGACACACGATCTCTCAGTGGAAGAAGAGAAACCAACAGAGCAAAAACCTCAATCGATAACTTCCACGAAATTGGTGGAGGAAGATTCTAGATCATCTCCACCTACGATTAAAAATAAAAACAATAACATGGCAGCGTCTAAAACAATGCCATCTCCGGCAAACAACTATCAACCGTATGACTCTGATTATGCATACGGTTACGGGTATGGATTCGGTTATGGAAACGGGTTTGGAAACGGGTATGGATATGGGTATGAAACGACCAACTCAAACTTGAATTTTGATGATCGACCTGGTCCAAGCAAACCGGCAACCCCACCCATGCCGGTTCAAGAGAGCTCTGGTTGGGAATTCTTTGACCCGTTTTCCAATTATGACCAATTCTTAGAGAGGTATAGGTATCTGAATTCAAATTCAAATTCAAATTCTTTTCATAGCAGCCCTGACTTGAACAGAGTGAGGAAGCAAGAAGGCATTCCGGATTTGGAGGATGAGATTACATTTGAAGAAAAACAAAAGGAAATCGAACGAGAAAGAGAAAAACAAATAGAAATAGAAAGACAAAAGGAAGAGAAGGGAAAAGAAAAAGTAAAGGATGATAGAAACGATAATGGTATGGATCCCAGTACCAGTGTCGCCATGGAAAAAGCTACAAGTATCAGTACTGAAGAAGGGTCAGGTGGAAAGAAAAAGGACGTACAATTTGAGGTCGAAACAGTCACAAAAGCTTCAAATTCTGAACCTGAAATACTAGTGGCTGTTCAAGTTAGAGATTTGAATGAGGTGATAGAGGAGATTTGTGAGCAGTTTGATAGTGTAGCTTATTGTGCAAAAGAGGTATCTGATATGCTAGAGGTCGGTAAGGTGCCGCACCGCTCGGGAGCTCTTGCAGGTATCTTCAATGCTTCTAGCTTTTCTTTTTTTTTCCCACTTTTCCAAATTTAATTGATATTTTTTGCCTATTTTTATCACCATCCATTTCTCATTAGCAACACAGTGGATGTACCTCTATAGTTCCCTGCCGATTACCATTGCCCCTGTTCCATCCACTGCACCATTGCAACAGTGATGAAACCAACTGTTTCTTTTTTCTTTCCATGTTTTTTTTCTTTTTGCTCATTGAAATGAACTAGGATTGACAGTGTTGGTACAAAAGAAATTGGCATGTTTATTCTGGGAAGCAAGCTTTTCAGTTTCCATTTGTAGAATACATTAGTCAGTAAATAGAATCATCTCCTTTTGTAATGACGACTGTTGAAGTCAAGAACATGTTTCTTCTTTTATGTGATTTTTTTCTTAAATGCCCTAAACTTGTGAATTATTTGGTAATCTACTTCCACCCACTTCAATAATTTGAAAAAAAAAAAATAATATCAGTTCTTAATTTTTAAGAAAAAAAAACAACCTATCTGCAATTTCTAGAGTATGGCCACAATATGGTGTTCTTTTAATTATTTCTCTGTTTCTAGTGCATTATAGTTACAATACACTACTCATGAAAATATCACTTGTAATTGTTGGTGCAGCCATTTCTTCAAGGATATGGGACCCCACTCTTCCCATTTTGCCCAACTCTTGCCTCCCTCACAAGCATCTTGGCAGGGGCACAACTGGAAGAGCAAGTAGCAGTTCTACTACAAACACTGCCAATGGTGACATTAACGGTTTGACCCCTCTCAGCCTTTCTCTGACCTTGGACAAATTATACGTGTGGGAGAAGAGACTGTACAAGGAAGTCAAGGTAGAATTTTGATTTTCTAACTCTTTTCTGGAAAATTTCATAGCAACCCTACAAATCTTAAATTAGCATACATACCCCCATAGAGAATAAAATTCCATGTGCCCTCTAAAACATAGTCAGATTATCTAAACCTTGTCTCAATCGCATTCAAAAAAATTGAAATTGATTTAGGTGGTTATTCTAGGATGAAGAGAAGCTTCGAGCTGAATACGAGAGGAAGTATCGAAGGCTCAAGTACTTGGATGAACGGGGTGCAGATTATGCTGTACTCAAAACAGCCAATGAGGCAGTCACAAGCCTGAGCAACAGGATCAGCATTGTCATGAAGTCAGCTGATACAATCTCAAGTCGGATACACCATATACGGGATGAATTGTTACAACCCCAACTCAAGCAACTTGTGCAAAGGTATTGTTAATTTTCAATTTCTTTCTCTTGCTTTATCTATTTAACGGAACGAGATCTTCTACCGCGCAGCACCATCACTGTACGTGCTGCGCAGCAAATTTCAGCCTTTAATTTGCATCAAGATTCGTGCAAGCTAAACTTTATAATATCAGACCCCCTAAATCAAATTTGGACCGTCCGTAGCTGACAGCGCAGTAAATCTGAGCCGTCCGTCGGTGCTGCGCGGTAGAAGAATCGGGTCCCTATTTAACTGTTAGCCCATTTCCACCTGGATGTATGGGATTTCTTATCCTAAGTAACATTTTTTTTTAGTGATCTATGTCTTTCAACAAGGTTGCAATAGTTTTTCTGAGAAATAAAATAGTGCCAATCTTACTGCAGTTTCATTGGGAAAAAATTTTCAAATTCTTTCACCTTTTGTTTTCTTACCAACTATTTTGCTTGGATGACGTGCAGTTTCAGTAGTTGTGTGAAAAGATTTGACTGGGATGTCAAATGCCTTGTGCAATTTTAAATTTTGCAAGGAGTACAAGCTGGAACAAACCTAATATTGAATCTAAATCATACAAATCTGCAACGTTAAGTAACCAACTGGTGTCCTAAAATATTCGATATCTCAGTATCAGTTTGGTAGATAACATATTTAATTGAATTGTTGGCTCTTGATACCTATAGTAATAATTGTCTGCTAGTAACATAAAATTGCCTGATTCACTGATTGGATAGGATAAGTACACTTCGTTACTTCACGCAAAAGGCCACCTGTCAAATAGTTACAAATTTTGGCTTTCCATTAGAAGCTCATTTATTATGATGGAAGAATTTCACTTGTACCCATAAAAAAACTCAAAACATCAGCTATGCTCCTGTAAAACAGTAATTGCTATTTTTAAATGCCACATAACATATGAAACTCACAGAACATATCACACACATGCTTTTATTTTCCTTTTCCAACTAAAGAAGTATATCGATCTCCCACTCTTTGTACAAGAGGAACAAATACATGTTTTCGTGAGATTTATGTGATACAAGTAAAATTTTAAGACGCATATAAAAATTATACAATTTGAGATAAATTTAGATCGATTGATCTGTTTTTGTTTCCTTTCCTGTATCAGCTTGATTAGAATGTGGAAATCCATTTTTGATTGCCACAACAAGCAGCTAAAAGTCATAAAGGATCTAAACACCCGCAACATAAAGCCCCGAACTGAAAATGATCTAAAGACGGTGGCAAGGTTCACCTGGCGACTGGAGAAAGAAATTTCCAGATGGCACCAGCATCTCAAAGATTGGATTGGGACTCAAAGGTCTTTTATTGAGGCCCTTAATGGGTATCTGATCAAGTGGATCCGTAATGAACCTGACCCTTTGGAAGAGACTCTTGATGGTGTGCCTCCTTTTTCTCCAGGGAGAATTGGGGCTCCGCCTTCTTTTGTTATCTCATATGACTGGTACCAAGGTGTGAAAAATGTTTCTGAAAAGAATATTTTGGAATACATTGCCAATTTTAAAAATCTGGTGAGACAATATAGGAAGTTGCAAGAGGATGAAAGCCGGTACCGCGCGAAAGCCGAGTACCTCTCGATGATTTATGATAGGAGGCTGAAGAGTTTGCAAGATGCAGCAGAAGTGATAATTGGGACAGGAAATTCAGAAATTGTTTCTTCAAACGGAAAAGAAAATCTGGAGAGTACAGAAATAGTTATCCATGTACATGACAATGATCGCCTTGTGGCGCAACTAGAGGCGATGAAGAGGAAAAGAGATGAAGAGATAAAAAGGAAATTGGAGGCTTTAGAAAAGCTGAATAAAATGGGATCAGGTGTGCTGAAAACGGGATTGGTGCCAGTTTTTGAGGAGTTGGTTAATTTCTTGTCAGAGTATTTAAAGGCTTATCAAGCAGTTAGAATGCCAGTTTGAGATCAAGGCCTCTAATTAATTGCTTTTTGGGGGTGATACAGTGGTAACTAACACAGGATTTTTGCTTATTTAATTCCTGTCATTCTTTCAAGGGTAATTTCCCTTAATTCAAGAGCAATTGAGATACTTTCCATCTTTTACGATATACATAATTTTTCAATGTTTAGCAAGGGCATACAGATTCTTTTTTTAGATTGTTTGGTGGATATAAAAGAAAGGGATTAGTTGAAGCAGTTAATAAAAATATTAATTTTCAGTTTATGATTTAGTGATTTTCCTTTGGAAAGAAGCAGAGGGGCAGTGGATGGGTTAGTAAAATTGTCAATACAAAATTTCGAGGATTTCCAATAGATTATAGCTCAATTTTCTTGTGTAAATAAAGAAATTTTGATCTTCTTTTTTGTTTTAATTTTGCGTATGAATCTTTTCTTGCTTATTGCTGTGGTGACATTTTGCCTTTGTTCCTTTTTCAGTTTATAATTGTTAAGCTTCTGTATATGTCCTGAAATTGTAATTTGGAAAACTTAATGTGTATTTGTTTTAACTTTCAGTTAACTCTCATATTTGACTCTAGGACACTAGATTAGTTGCTTATCATCTGTGACTAGGTCTGTCGATGATCGATCGTTTAATTGTTTTTTTGTTTCGCTTCGTGATAAGTGAAACGATTACGATAAAAAAAACTTCTTTCGTTTAAATACGAAATGATTAATGAAAACATATTGTTTTGTGATCGTTTGTTTCATAGTTCCTCCCTACTCTGTTGGGTATTCGCTCGGTATAAGAGAACCTTAGCTATCTAGTGAAATAAAGGACGGCAGTTTCGTTTGTGATTGTGTATTGTTAGAATTTATTTTATTTCAGAGAAGGTGATGAGAGAAGGTGCGAGGAGGTGAATGATATGATTTTGTGTATGGTGAATCGTTCAACATCAGTTATTGGTTTGCTTTAGAGTGATGAGAGAGGAGATGGATGAAGAGCGAAGATAATTAGTTTGATCATTCTGTTTCGTTTCGATCATTTTGATTGTTTTCTTTAAGAAAACAATTAGCGAAACAAAATTTTGTAATCGTTCATTAAACAAAACAGTTAACGAAACTACTCTCCTTCGTGATCGTTACGCATGTTAGACAGGTCTAACTAGTAGGCATGACTGGTGATTTGGTGTTTTTCCATTGGATAAAAAATCTATTCAACATTGCGTGCATATCTTCTATGACCATGGCTCTATGATTTGAAACTGTTCACATGGGACCCTGTAGAAGTACAAAAATACTACACCGAACCCTACAATCAAAGAAATGTATGTATGGAAAGTATGATTGTATGACATTCTTCATTTCGTGCAAGATAACCAACCGATCAAATTATATATACTTAATCAGGTGAAGGGAAAATCGGAAACTTATGGAAAATATATATATATATATATATATATATATATATAAGTTGGAGATATTGAGAGCATTTTGTTTATGTTTTGCAAAGACGTATCTCATATGATAAGCTTTGAAACTTTTATTTTGTGGAGGTTGGGTATAACTGTATTCTTTTCTCTCTTTTTTTTCCAAGTATTTCTTTTTTTTTTTTTGAAACAGTAGGCGGATGGTCTACCAATTTCATTCATAAAAAAAATTATGTACAGAAGATGGAAAATAAAACGACTTGAAGTCCTTAATTACAATACAGTTGTGGTCTTAACTATGCTGAACGTGCGCGCCGTTGCTGGTGGTCGTCCTTCTGGACATGGGTACGTGTTGTTTCCCAAAGCTGAGGGTAATTATCGCGAGGCCGTAGATTGTGGTGCTCCTCTTTGAAGAGCGCTGATTCCTTTCCTTTCAGAGGTTCTAAATTGTCGCTACAAGGCGGCGTAGAACGCATATCCTTTTTTTGTGCAAAAGTCTATGTAGGTGATCAGGTAGGTCTTGAAGGTTGAGTGGCGGCTGGTCTTCCCGTTGGAATAGATCGTTGTAAAGATGCCAAGAGAACGGGCATTGAAGGAACAAGTGTTCTGCATCCTCCAATATTCTGAGGTCACAGAGGGTATAAGTGGAGCTGTTCGACCAATTCCTCCTTTGTAGGTTGACACTCATCATTAGTTTGTCTTGAAGAAGTAGCCAAAAGAAGAAGCGTATTTTTGGCAGCGTTGGTAGGTTCCATGGAACGGTCGCATGGCGTGATTTTATGCTCGAGTTGATAAGGAAGGAGTAAGCTGACTTCGTCGTGTATCCCCCCGATGAGTCTCATTGTCAGAATGACGACGCATGCCGGGTGAATGTTGCCGCTCAGAAGATTAAAACAAGGGTTGAAAGGTCACGAAGGAAGAAGGACGCGCGAGGATTATTGGGTTGTATTGTTCTCTTTTATGTTTCCATTTTCCCCTCCTTTTTTTAAGGAGCAACTACGTACTGTACAAACGATAAGTTTTTAAATGGAAGATGATGTTGATTGTCCAACCTTGAGTCGAGTGTGAATAAAGAATTAATTTCCTTTGTTTATTTATTTATATCATTAAGTATTTGTTTGTAATACGGACTTGATATCGTTTTTAGCTCTTAATTCTAGATCTAAAATTATAATCCACCACGGCTTCGGCTTGATGCCTATAGTTTCTTATTGCCCTTTTAGAGTTATGAAGAGATCCATGGCTCCCCCAACTTCTATTCTTGTGATAATCATTCTTCGTGTCTTGATTATGGTTAAAAATATTGATTTTAAATATCTAATGACCATAATGCCTCCAATAAACATGTTTTTATATAGCATACTATTGCATATTTTTCAACATTAGTATTCATAAAATAAATACTAATATTCTCCAAGTCACTCTAGATCGTCCTATCTTAATGTATAGCACGTATCTTGATGTATTTGAAAGGTCTGGAGTATCCCAGTTTTTCACATATCTAAAATTTAAAATAGAATTATGTAGCTACTAATATTTAATAGAATCCAGCAAAAACATGCTTATTAATTGCAGGTATTATAGTCACTATAAATTTAAAATTAATATTTTTAAACATAATTACGACATAGGGAGGTGGTGATTGTCACAAGATAAATAGTTCAGGCAACACTTGTTAAGAATAAAAGTTTGGGAGGCTAATTGTCACAAACAAAAAAGTTTGTAAACAAAGCAATTAATTAAATCAAGCAAGAGGGTTCTGTAAAAGCGTGATATCGATGTAACAAGCAAACCACCTGGCATGAACTGCAGCCCTTGGATAAAAAAAAAGTCCAAGTGGCATTTAACTATTTCAGAACTAAAATGATCATACCGCTACAAATATCGACTTCAACGCGTATGGAAACGTTGAAATGTAGGTTTTTTGGTAGAATTTCCTCCATAACAAACCTTCTTATTTTGCTAATTTCATAACAAACTTAGAAAGGCCATGTGCTAGTATATGATTTCTTCTTTGTTCTATTATATAAAGACAATGAAATGGGATAAAAAACTTAAAAAGAAAGAATGAGGAAACAGTCAAAATTTTATAATAAAAGGTCAGCTATAAATAAACTAATAAGATATACTCTAAATGGCAGTGGCCTGCACAACCGAATCAGTTGGAGAGGACTCGGCTATGTGATTCTCTATACCAGCAGACCTAAGTAGCTCTTGCTGTGCCTTTTGATTTGCTTTTCTTTTACTTGACTCCACCCAAATAAGTAGAGCAGTTACATCAGCCGGGCTGACTCCTCCAATCCGGCTGGCTTGACCTACTGTTTGTGGCCTTACCTACACGGAATATTAAACAAACAAGTTACAGAAAGAACTTGTCAGATCTTGTCTCCCTAATCCAATTTTAATGTCTCATAAGTAATGGTTAGCCCAAACTGAGCTATCAAAACCTCATTTCAAAGTTCAAGCTAACTCTGAATTAAATGATACCCAAGACTGCATTATGGCTCAATTTATCTTCAACTATGTGATAAATGCAAATTATATATCTAAAACCTAGGGTTATTCTTGCTAAATCTACCAAACTTTGTAAGATTTATAATTTGAATTCTTTTATTTTCACCAAAATTGAGTTACTGCTTTCAAGTCGTTCCAATTGCAGAAAGAAGAAGAATGAAGCAAATGGAGCACGAACCGGAGTTGCAGAGCATCACCTAGCCAAAATTCAGCATTTACAGCATCATTGCGGGCTGCAGCACATCCCATTCCGGATCGAAGCAGAAATGTTGCAGGGTGCAGCAGGCCGCCCTTGCGGGGCGCAGCACAGGCCAGGACTTAGCCGATTTCTACCAAGTCTGCACAGGGAAAACACCAGGCTGCGGGCCACTACATCCCAATTGCGGAGTGCAACATCCCAATTGCGGGGTGCAACATCCCAATTGCGTGGCGCAACATTTGTGCTGCGGGCCGCAATTGCGGTGCTCCTCTGTGAAGGGTTGGCGTGTTTTTGGGAGCCTTTGGAAGGAAATTTTTTAATTTTGAATTGAATTTAAATATGCTCTGATTCTGAACAGAGGGGGAGGCTTCATTTTGGAAATTGTTTAGAGAGAATTTTATCAGAAAGTAAGAGAGTTCAGAGAAAAAGAGAGAAGGTTTGAAGATTTGCAGAAGTTTGAGAAGAGATTCCGAATGAAAAATTCGTCGCGATTCGTTCTCGGCTTCGCTTTATTTTTCCTCCTTTTCTCTTCATGATTTGTACTATTGCATTTGTATTCTCTTTCTTTTCTTTCTGCCATGAGCGAGTAGCACTCTTTCTGGGTTTGTAAATGTAAACTCGAAACTTGTAATTTTATTTACTCGGATTTTTTCTTTTTATCTTTTGATTGATTGTTGTTATATAATTCTGAGAATTGCTATTGTTAATTTTAGGGTTTTAGAATTTTAATTGCGAAATCGAATTGTAAAATTCGTAAATTCAGAATTATGCTAGGTTTAAGTCAAGTATCGAAAGATGAAGCAGTGGTCTAGGGGTTGGATTAATTTAGTATTTATTATCGTATTCAAAACCGGAAGGAGACATGTTTAATAAGTACTGAATTGATCAATTTATGCTTAAGGAATTCGGATCATATCGATTAAGTACCAAAACGGTGATATTGATTATGATTTGAATATGGTATTAAATCAAGAGATTGAATTTAACACTGAACTTTATGTCTCATGCCCTTAACAATAATTCCAATCAAGTTATGTAGAACGAGTAGATAAATAACCAAGTGAACGGTTGAAATCTGATAACCTAGATCCTTAATTAATTCAGTTTCCTTAAGTAGGAAATTTCTCTTTAGTTTTTAAATTAAATTCAGAACCAATTAAACCATTGTTAATTGCTTAGACTTAGTAAACAGTTTTAGGATTAGTAAATCAAGTTGTCACTGTGGATTCGACACCCCAAATACTACCTGACTATGTAATACGCTTGTGATCAAATTAGGTATAATTTAGGGCATTTATTAGCACGGTAAATTCACATCACTATGCGATAACACAAAAAATGAGGCAGGCAAAATACTTAAAGGGGAAAAAGGAACAAAGGTACAGACGAAAGAAAAAAATAAGGGCCTGTAAGCACAGAAAACCCAGCCAGCTAGAGGGTCTTCCATCTGTCTTAACAGACCTCAGACTTCTAGGTCTTCCCAAGAACAACAATTTCTTCTTATTTGGATGTAAATTCAAATCTTCAAATCTTCCCTATGTGCAACTTCTATGCAGACCTCTAGGTTGACTTGACCAGTTGACCCTAACTTAAGTCAGGGCTTGGTTTGGGTCGGAGACTGGTGCAATGCCAACCAAAGGATAATGCCTGGTACTTATAACACAGATCACGAATGCGGACTTAGTACTGCATGCATAATGCATACAAATCGATCTCAATGAAGTATTAACAAAAAGAATAATGTCTAGAACAGTAGAATAGCATATCATACCCAACAGTTAGCAAGTAATCCTTCCATTTATATTTTCAATTTGCCCCATGGGGTATGAGCTACAAAAGTCGCTTTGTCTGGTGAAGTTTTCAGATTTATTAATGGAGCACTTTGGCCAGCTACTGCACAACTTGACTAATATTGACAGATCGAACTCAGAATTACAGAATCTACGTTTATTTGGCCTTTTGACCAGACTACAATTTAAAAATTTACAAATCAAATATATTTTGAAACCGACTCAGTGCATAAGATTCTATGCACTGAAGGATGCCGCACGTGTTTGTGTGTGAAAAGAGAGCGAGAGGGAGAGAGAGATGTACCTTGGAGAGCTTCTCGCGTGCTTCATGAGATAAAGTAGTCATCAAGTAATAATCTAAATCCTCTGGTAGCCTTTTATGTTCCTGATTTATAATCTGCATCAAGAGAGATGACATATTACTAGATAAAACATAAGGAAAAGATGAAGGTACGGAAAATTAAGCCTTACGTTAGTCCAGTGCTCCATCAATTGTCTCTCGATTGTTCATTCAAAAACTATCCTTAATTCAGACATATCTAAACCTTTAATAATCACTAAAATCTATCCCCAAAAGCTCCACATTCTAACATGACAAATTTATTGTGCAGTTGCTAAATAATAAAATTAATCGGGAGAAAAATAATGCAAGTGAAAACTTATCTACTGTGGTCATCCTGAAATAGAAACCGTGGGCATAGGGTTTAATCTAATATACCCATTTATATGTATGCATCACAAATGAGCACCTGTTGTAGTTGGCTTTGTTGACGCACAATGAATCCCTCGTACTTTATGTCAATCTCCACGCAATCCTTCTCACACTGTGATAAATTCTCATTTCCAAAACCATGCTTATCTAGAAGCTTGTATTGCACATGCGGTTTCTTAAGAATGCCTTCTAGGGTGGTATGGTCTCTGACTGGTTGGCCACAAACAGCGGTGATCTCAGCTGCAAACTCACCACCTACATAAAAAATATTTAAACTATCTAAATAATAATAGCAGGGTTGAAATTGGAAATTTTTAATTATTTCAGAATGGAAAAATAAGAATAGAACATAGAGAGATATGACGTAATAAATGGAATGCTCCACTACTGATAAAAATGATCTCTGGCTGATTTCAGTTCTTGCCATAGTTATCAGTAATAGTGGCCTCCATTTACACTACACAGAAAACCCCCACCACAACCAAAAATTTGATATTAGAAAGTAGAAATGTAGAATTCATTAGTTGTTCCACTTCTTCCATTTGTACTACTTTTCAAAATTGATAATGAGTTTCATAGGCATTTTCCTCCAGTAGCTCACAAGGGGTTGTCCTTAACATGATTCTGCTGCATGAATAATACGAGTTTTGCTACTGGTATATGAGCTTATGAGTTTAAATAAATAAAAGCATGTTTTTCTCAAGACCTGCAATAGCAGCAATGCATAAGAAAACCGTACCGACAAGCCCCTCCTTGGCACTAAATCCAAGAAAAAAATAGAAGTACCAACAGTACCAAATCATAGAACTCAAATCAGCACAGAACAGAGTCCAAGATGCTCATCCTTGGTGTAGGTTTTAGTGTTTATGGCTCCAACCTAACTCCTTAACCCTATACACTCACTGAACAAACCATACAAAGATGGTGAGGCTTTAACCTGGAACCCTAACAGACTTGAGTCGCGCTTTTTCTTGCTTGATACGTAATTGCTTGGACTGATAGAGATCCCACCGTCTGTCATCAATCAACCCAATCTCACGTCCAAGAGGACTCAGCCTACTATCTGCATTGTCTGCCCGAAGTAGCAAACGATGCTCTGACCGGCTGTGTAAAATTGGAAAGAGTATAAAGCAAAAAAAAATAAAGAGGCGACTGGAAAAATTGTAAGCTGTCATGAGGATATATAGGCCCCCACAAAGTATGCATTATCTGCACTAAGCTACATAAAAGGTATCTGCAAATGAAACCTCCTCCTAAGTGATAACTGCTATAGTCTATGAACAGTTAAAGTGAGCTTTTCTTGGGAAGCCTTAAGGAACTTCTTACAACAAAGATATTAAGAAATACGATACTTGCTTCAAATATTTATGTACTTCATTCAAACCCAAACAGTCCTTACTACCTGGTTAGCATGCGGTAAGGCTCTCTAAGGTCTTTTGTTACAAGATCATCAATTAGAGTTCCAATGTAGCTACTCTCTCTCTCTAGAACTATAAGTGGCTTCCCTTCTGAATGCTTAGCAGCATTAATTCCAGAAATAATACCCTAAAAACATGACATATAATAAATCAGCACACCAAGGAATATAAATCACAAACATGTATTATGTATAAGTCGCTGAGCTAAAAGCAAGCAAAGTTTGAGTAAAACTGAATATGGGTGAAATGCAATTTGCACGACCTCAAATGTTTGAGGCAAATGAATTTAAGCCATATCAACTACAATTCCCAGAATTACAACCCGGATGATATAGGATAACACGAGTTAACGAAATTCAGACGTCAATCAATATTAACCTTTTCTGACCCAAGATACAAATCCAACTGGGCTGACCTGAACTTCAGAGAGACTTGAAACAACCTAATAACACACAGACACACATGCACATACTCAGAAAGAGAATGACCTGAGCAGCAGCCTCTTCATAGCCGGTGGTACCGTTGATCTGGCCAGAGAAGAACAAGCCTTCAATTTTCTTGGTCATGAGAGATCTGGAGCACTGGTATGCTGGCAAATAGTCATACTCCACAGCATATGCCGGTCGCAGCATCACACAATTCTCCAGCCCTGGCAGTGTCCTAAGCAGTGCCAGCTGTAGCCTTTCTGGTAGCCCTGTTGAAAACCCCTAATTCAAAGCAAATTCGTTTAGAAAGAGCAAAAGGTCTGTTTGGCCACAACCAACCCTACCCAATATCAACAATATTACTAAACAACTGATCAAGCATTAAATTAGCCAGTATAACTAGAACTACTGGCAGGACAGATGGAGTTCGCATACGAAGCTGTGTGGACAGGTGTAGTGATGGCAGGGAGCCATCTGATTTTAATTGGACAGAACCTGATTTGAATTGTTCAGCATACATGTCTTTATGGTTGCCAAGAGGTGGAATCCCCAATTACTCAAAATTCTCCCAATGTTTGTTTAAAAGTAGGAAAAGTATAAAGCCTTCGTGTAAAAACATAACTACAGCGGTCGAGTGCATGATAATTTGGTATGAGTACCTGACCCAATTAGGTTTGGACCACCAAATCAAAGGACGTTAGCAGTTCACTGCTATTTTAACTGCTGTCTGGTACTTGAATTACACATATCAGTAGAAGACTTTGTCAGCATGGTACTGACATCAAAGGTGTGTGACCCCTTGTATATTGCAAGCATTATAATTGAAGATCATACAATAAATAAATAAATGGCATCACACCCAAATTTAAAGAAAAAATCAAAACAAAAACTTGAGAGAAGAATTTCAATACCTGGACATAGAGCTCGGGAACAGTCCGACCCTCAGGTTCAAGAAATATCTGATGTGATTCCTTATCTTGAAATCTCACTATCTGGTTTACACAAACAATAATTTCATCTCTACCACTCAAACTCCAAAAATATAATATAAAATATAACCATACACAGTGCCACCACTATAAGAAACAGCAAAAGTTTTCTCCATGTTTTAAACTAGACACAACAATTCTTCTTAACTGCATCTGGATGCTAAAGGAAGGGAGACCACAGAATTAGCTTTGGAACTTTTTGAAGATGGAAAAGAATCATATTTTGATATTCTCTTTTAATAGAGCACTAGAGTGTGTCTTCTGTGGAGGTACATAAGATTTGAAGTTTCATAAGAGGACTTCTAATATATTAATATACTTACAAAGTTACAATAGCACGAGAATAAGGAGTTAATGCAAACTTTCAAGTTCCAAGTAGAAGTTGAACAAATGTACCTTATCTTCAATTGAAGGGCAGTATCTTGGTCCCTTGGCCTCAACCCAACCACCGTAAGTTGGAGTTTCGTCCAGGTTATCTCTTATAAGCTTGTGAGTTTCGCTAGTGGTGCGCGTAAGGTAACAGCACATCTGCTCTCTTTCTATGTGGCATCCTGGATCAAAGCTGAACCAACTTACCTTTCAGAAAAAATAAAAAGTAAAAATAAAACATGTAAATAGTTAAAATACAATTTATTAAGAATTTTACAAAAAAGGCAGAAAAAACATTGCACCTTCCTCGATACTCACTAAAATAAATGGAGAAGTATGGACATTCTTTTTTCTATTTGGCAGAATTTGCCAGAAAAGACGGATTATGTTTGCCAGGCTTTAAACATATTTCTCATTAAGCAGAACTAGACATGATAATTGCCCTTAACCAATAATGAACCTTGTATGTATTGTTTGCCCTTCTCACTTGTCTTTGAAAAGCTTTTAGATTTTATGAGTTCAGCATTTTTTTAGCAAATATTTTTATTTCAGTAGTATCTTATTTGTTGATTATATAGGCATCTGTCTTCGCATGGGTTAAACCCATAGCAAGTTATTACAGAGGCCCAGAAAACAAACAGTGAATGTGGGAAAATGTACGATCTATGATATACCTCTTCATCACCATATTGCGGCTCAAGTCCCGAAACATCAACAGATCGGGAGTCAACCCTGGCCGGTGTACCAGTCTTCAATCGGTCGGTCTCAAACCCAAGAGACTGCAGATTCTCAGTGAGGCCATGTGAGGCGGATTCACCAGCCCGACCAGCAGGCATTGAGGCCCTTCCCACCCAAATCTTACCACTCATGAAGGTGCCGGTGGTGAGAACTACTGAAGGGGCAAAAAAGTCCATCCCAAAAAAGGTTCGTACACCTTGGATGTTGTCATTTTTTCCTATCAGCACTTCTGTTACCATTGCCTCTCTTATGAATAGATTTGGGTTGCTGAAAGAGAGAAGAAGAAATTATTACAATAGCAATGTTGGTATAATTTGACCAGCAATATTATGAACGCAGCAGCATCAAATGAGTTGTCAGGTTGACAAGACATAATCCATTTTAGCCAAACAAACAAGTCCATGCAGTGAGTAATCACCGAGGATACTTCCAAGAAATAAATATCCCATCATGGTACTAAAACTATCTTTTAGAACTTTCTTCCAAAAGAGTCCCCCCCCCCCCCCCCTCATAACCATTTCTTTCCGCTGATTCATATGCATGTACACAAAATTTAGGATAAGAATTGCCAATAACCTGTGGCAGCAGAATACACAAATTTTCCCTTAATAATTTTGCACGCGGTAGTCCTATTTTAGTATCTTGATTATACTTCAATTTGTATTTATATTTCATTTAATATCCTTCTCTCTTTTTTTTGGAAATGTTTAAATAATTGCTTTGTTTTTATTCTTCAACAAGAATTAGTGAAATGAAAGCAATAATCACACACACATACACATAGTATAATTATCTGAAAAAATAATATGCAACATCCGTTTATTTCACTTATTTTTAACCCCGCCTATATTTTACATAGCCAGTCCCAAGCCCGAAAAGGAGGAGGGTTGTGATAGGCTCGGCGAGCCAACGTAAAAATTCAGCTAATTTTATGAAACTGAAATCCAATATGGACTTCATTTCTAGCCTACCTTAACTTCTTTGGGACAAAAGGATTTGTTGCTGCTGTTGTTGTTGTTGTTAATATCTGATCTGTACCCATATCGTTTAATTTTCGATCTGTAACCTATCCAAGATTATCCATCCCATAAAATATTGAAAAAGGATATGGATATATTTTGGCCATAAATTGTCTGTATCTGAAATCAATATGTTTACAAACCTGTGTATAATGATTTGACAACCAACCTTGTCATGTTCTTTCTTGGGGGTAAATATAAAAATTAGGCCATCAACTACCACTTAAATTTTGGTAGAAAACTGTCTGAAAGATATATTATGCAATAGACAAATAATAGAAAATAATACTTAAGTAGAAAGTGAAAACCTTTCCACTACTTTCTTCATCTCCATAGCATACTCTCTCTTGTCAGTCTGAGCTCTTAATGCTCTGACAGCTGGGCCTTTAGAAAGGTTCAGAACACGCTTTTGCAAGTAACACCTAGTAATTAGTTATGCAATAAGTACAGAGTATCAGATAACTTATTGGCAACACTTAAAGCACATTTATGGAAAAGTAAGAATAACAATACGTCAGTGCTGATCAGTAACATTCCTGAATCCTTCTCTTTTTGTTGGGGTTGGTATTAGCTTGAAAAAAGGAAGCCGATTCTTATGATTTAATTAAAACAAGAAAGGGGGCTGACTGAGCAAAAAAGAGAGGATGAGTATGTATTTTTTTGAAGTGAGATGTATTTTTTTATTGCCCTAGTTTTCCGGCATAAATGAGATGCTTTTGTGTTGCAAGTGTGGATGTGGCATATTAAGGCTTTGTAAGGACACAAAACAAACTTAAAAGTTTGAAATTTGAATTTCCATTATTTTCACCTGTCAGCCATTTTCCCTATTTCACCACCCAAGGCATCAACCTCATGTACCAGTTGAGATTTGGCAGGCCCGCCAACAGCTGGATTGCAAGGCTGTTTAGTATAGAATGTCCAAAATCAACAACATACAAGATTGAAAAAGCAACATGACTTTGGTTTTCAGGACAACATGGGAAGAAATAGGGGGAAAAATTATATCGAAAAGGTTTTGCATGAATGATCCAATGAGGTAACACAAAAGCAAACATCATCTAAAGTCTTAGGTCAAAATATAAAATTAACCTTTTAAAAAGGTGTTATCAACTGTTAGGACTTTTGGAAAGGGGAGGTCATCATTTAAAAGTGATAACAGAAGTACCTGCCATGCAATTCGGTCAAGGTTTAGAGTGAGAAGGAGAGTGCGAGCACCAAGCCGTGCTGATGCAAGTGCAGCCTCACATCCAGCATGGCCCCCACCTACTACTATCACATCATACCTCTCTTCGTATTGCACTGCTATGTTATCTCTCCCATATTTACCTATACAATGCAAGGCTTATCAAACAATTAGCAATTTTTAAATTTCCTCAAGTGATCTCTATAAAAGATCCCCTTGAATAAACAGCATTAGTTTTACTGGTTTGCTATTCAATGACATTGAGCAATAAAATAAGTCTCAATTAACCATTAAGAAGCATTTCACAGAAAAATGCTCGGGAGATGGAAATTCAGTACCAATGCCAACTGAGTACCAAAATAAGGTATTGCATCCTTGGTTTTGAACCAAATTGTGTTTTTTTCTATTTTGACTAAAGTGGGTTAAGCCCACCGATTTCATTGAAATCCTATAAGATCATACAAAGCACAAAACCATGGTATTACCATCAAAACCACGGAGTATAATACACTGCAAGTGTATCCAATAGCATCATAATAACCTAACTGCTATGATAACTAACCTAAAACAGAACCAAAACACGAAATTGTGCTTGTACAACTGCGATTTTAAGATAATTGTTCCAATAATATGAAGTTTTAGGATAGGAAAATAATAGAAAACGATTCCAGATTCCGCCTTCGTTCCTACCAATTAGAATAACGAAACTCTACCGAGAGTCCGAGAGTTCTGATTCTAGCTTCCAATTGGAATAAGATTTAACAATAATGGGCAGGAAAAGAAGACGAGCTCATATTACTGGTTCTCAGATAAGAAGTTGGTAAAAATGAACACCGTACCATGTAAGGCGACATTTGAAACCGTTCTGAGCCTGCCACAAGGTCTCCGCGGGTTGAACGAGTGAAAGGAGTAAGTTATACTTCTGTGAGAAGTACGAATAGCTTGGATTGGATAAAACAGAAACGAAGGAGAGGTGAAGAGGGAAGAAAGGAGGCGAGGAGTGATGCTCGCCATTAGAGAGAGAGAGAGAGGGGGGGGAGGGGTTCTGAAAGAGAGATATCAGATATCTCCTTTTGCAGATGTTCCTATGATCATCTCATCTGTGATGGTTAATGATCTGACGGCTGAGAATATATCAGTACAGTCGCAAAAGATCGGAATGTTTAATATTATTAATGTTGAGTAAAAGACACCTATTAATTAAACTATAAAGTTTCAAACACAATCAATCTATATTTTAAGAATATGTATATCATTTTTAATTCAATTTATTTTAATACTAATTGTTAAAATTGTCATAATAAAAAAATTTCGAAAAAAAACGAGAGTCAAGATCATCGAATTTTCTAAGAATCACAAAGCGTGATCACATCTCTCTACGGAGAAATACATGCTTAAATCCTGCAAAAATAATGTGGAGTAATAAATGACGAAGTTTAGCTCTTATATTAACTAAAAAGAATTAATAAACATTGTCTTTTTTGTTGTTTTGCGTGAGTGAGTGGATTCACTGAATTGTATAATTGTATATTTTTTTAAGTAACAGAGAGGTGGGATAATGCTATATGTTTTACTTGTATATTTTAAGCTTTTGAGTTTCAAAGTGAAATAGAAATTGGCAGATTGTTGCTTGTTTTATCAAGAACAAAAACCATTACCAAGTTCTCCCTCTTCAATGAGATATAATATGACACATAAATAAAACATTATTTCAAGAAGCTGACAACATACCAGTCCTTATGCGAAAAAAATAACAATAATATTTTCTTTCGAAATATTTGACAAAAGTTATTATTTTCTGAACTTATATAAGTATTCTAAACGAAACAGTTTAAAAATTACTAAGTAAAGTTTCTCAAGTATTAAAACAAAAGCCGGAGCTTGTCTAGTGCAAGCTCAGGTGAAATCATTTTAAGGGGATTTTCAATTTATTTTCAAGTCTAAATTAGTACGTGTGTTGTAAGTTTACGAATAATAAATTAAAAATATTAAAATAAAAAAAAATTAATGTGAATACTTGTGAGTTGTGATTCAGATAGCACGAATTCACAAAAATGCGAATAATTTGTAATGCATGCGTTTAGAAAGAAAGGGAAACACAATAAGTTCATTTGTTGAATATTTAGAAAAATATTTTTAATATGTCTGACTTCTGAGCTGTATAAATACAACATATGCATTTAAAAAAATAGAAATAGTCTTGTTAAATATTTGAAAACAAAACAATATTGTTGTAAAA
Source organism: Eleocharis quinqueflora (assembly GCA_964058865.1). Taxonomy (NCBI): domain Eukaryota; kingdom Viridiplantae; phylum Streptophyta; class Magnoliopsida; order Poales; family Cyperaceae; genus Eleocharis; species Eleocharis quinqueflora. The sequence goes on from CAXKVX010001747.1 coordinate 40,626, forward strand.
GACAAGAGGATAGGCCCAAAAAATTCCACGAATGAGTGAAGTTTCCTCCCACGGCGAGTCCGGCTTTAAATGGGCCCACCTGTCAGTAAGAATCCAATAAATTTGAAGAAGGAAAATCATTTTTTAAGGTAGGTTTAGCAGCTGGGGGTTTTCTCATTCCGAGCCCTTCGGCTTTCCCCTCTCTCTCTCTCTCTCTCTCTGACCGGTCTCTTAGCATTCCCCCTCCCATCAGGTGGAGGTCAAAGGTATCTTGTTTGTACCCTCTCTCTCTCTCTCTCTCTCTCTTTCCGTATTTCTCTCAAGGTACAACCTCACCCGCGATCAAAAAATCGAGTGTCGATCGCTGTTACCATTCCATTCCGTTCCTCTATTGGAATTAGAGATACTCTTTTCGCTTTACCTTCCCAAATCACCTGTGACGTCTCTAGATTCCCTAATTATCCCGTTAATTATCCAATTTAAGTAGGTGGATGCTATCTTTGTTTTACTCCATTAAACAAGGGTATGCAATGCGTTAAGTTATATCACAGCCAGGCCCTGAAGTTTCTTACTAAGATCCAAACTCAACTTTGTTTATGCTGTAAGCTTTAATAATTTTCAAGTATCAGAGTTAGGAGCACAGTCTTATGAAAACTTGTTTATGTAATTTATCATTAAAGATTGTTTCCATGAATTCATACACATTAGATGACTAAGTAGGGATATTGATGTGATATAAATATGCTATTTGTACTCTATACATTAAGCCAGAAAAGAGCTAGTTTATTGGCTAAGATATTATTAGTATACACTGAAAGCAACATGACGTACTAATATTAGATCTTACACATGGACAAAGATACCTAACAACAGATCTTTTTTTTTTTGAAGTTCAATCTATGCTTAAATTCTGACCACATGATTCTTGAATAGGGATCTCCTTGTAAATATTTTTTTCCTCTCAAGTCCAATTGTTACATTTCCTCTTATCGCACATCGAGAATAACCTAATACCAGTATGTGAAAGCCAAACTTTCCTTTGATGATGTTATTGGGATATTCTAGGGCGTATGTGGATTTCTTTGGTTAATTGACCTTATTTCAGAAATTTCCGAGGGTGCAAATGAAATTCATAAATTGTAAGAATTGTTCAGAGGCTTCTCTTTAGGTCAATTCCCGATCACCACCTGATGAGCAACTTTGTTTCAGGATAATAAGTAATAATTTGGATCCTATCCATGGCACTATTAAAGCTCCTCCGAGGGAAGGCAGCAGGTCAGCTGAAAAATGGGGCCCTAGCTCCCTTTGCACAATCATTCTTCTCAACATCCGCCTCACCAAGTGAGCCGATTAAAGCTACCCTTTTTCCTGGTGATGGTATCGGGCCTGAGATTGCTGAATCTGTCAAACAGGTACTCTCTCACACCATGTATATAAGCTTTCTGGCATAGCGAAAGATTAGAGATGAACAGGAGAATAAATTTGTTCTATTATCATTTTAGTTATTCTTGTTATCCCATGCAAGAGTACTTCCTGTCCGATTAAGAGGTGGACTGAGAGAATATTGACCTATCTTCTCTTTTGTGCTTCACCTTCCTCTACCATCAAACCAAGAGTCTCAAGGACCTGTGCAGTGGAGATTCCGGTCTAGTATGAGTTCTTAACTAAGCATCAATACAGCCCTTCGAGAGTCAATAACCCTGAATTTGTATTTAGGGTCACCTTTGGCATCAATTTCCTTTAATATTTGTTCGTCTAAAGAAACTATCTAGCATTAAACTGGACCAGCATCACAGCATGTCTGATTCTCTCAATTGTGTAATTGATGATTAGTTAAGTTTACTTGATAATTAAGCCTCTGTTTAACCTGCTTCTCCCTCAGTTGACTTTTCATTGTGCAGTCTAGTCAATTGGCCTCAATTAAATCATCTGCCTCAATTTGCAACTTGTACTGCTATCAGTATGGCAGCACAACATACATTCTCTTAACATTAAATTTGAGGTTTGACCCTTTATTGTCAATCAAAGCTTCAGTTTGACCAGACTTTGGTTTGGGTGTTGTAAATTTAAGCCTTGGGCTAGCTTCTATCCTCATGTAGCAGTGGCAAAATTTGGATTAATTGAGGCTTAATTGTGCAAGAAAACCCCATAGCAAGAGTGGATAATTTGAATGTTCAAACTTAAATTGGAATCATCCTTTTCAATGGAAACCTCAAGCAAGCACAAACACAATGAGACACAAAAGGGGGAAAGCAAACTGCACTGGTGCTGTATCAGTATGGTGGATAATGGCCTTTCTGCTTTGTTATTTTTGGCAGCCATGACCAATCTGATGCAAGTGTCGGGATAGATGGCATGGTATGAACATAAAATTGTTGATTCGGCAAGAAAGAAAAAGAAACAAAAAAAACAAAAATAGGTCTAGTGTGCAGTGTAATTGTTTATATCATTTTGCTATTTATATGGGAAACAGTTGAAGATATGTTTCTGTTGATTCATCAACTCTGATTGGTTGCCAATTTCTAACATCCGACATTCCTATGCATCCACTTTGTAGGTTTTCAATGCAGCTGATGTACCAATCGTGTGGGAAGAGCACTATGTTGGTACAGAAGTGGACCCAAGGACCCAGAGCTTTCTCACATGGGAAAGCCTTCAGTCAGTGCGAGATAACAAAGTGGGTCTAAAGGGACCCATGGCAACCCCGATCGGAAAGGGCCATAGGTCTTTGAATTTAACACTGAGAAAGGAGTTGGGTCTGTATGCAAATGTGCGACCTTGCAATAGCTTACCAGGCTACAAAACCCGGTACGATGATGTGAACCTTGTCACCATTCGTGAAAATACAGAAGGAGAATACAGTGGTCTTGAGCATCAGGTGCAAATCTATTTTATGCATGCTTGTTTTTCTTTTGCTTTTTGCTTTTTGCTTTTTTTTTCCTGGAAGTGTACAAGTAGTGCTCCATAAATTAAATTATGACAAGACTTATTTTCTGAAAGGTTGCAAGAATAATAGAAAACAGTTAATAAAGACAGCTGTTTGGAAATTTCAACTGGTAGGGTCCTTTATTTCATGCAACCTAAAAAAGAGAACTGTCTTTTATCTCATGAAATATATGAAATTGAACTTAATACATCAGGTCGTCAGAGGGGTTGTGGAGAGCTTAAAGATTATCACACGCCAAGCCAGTTTGAGGGTGGCAGAGTATGCATTCCACTATGCAAAAGCAAATGGCCGTCAGAGAGTGTCAGCCATCCACAAGGCCAATATTATGCGCAAGACTGATGGTCTCTTCCTCAAGGTATACCTTCTACTCCCAATTGGGTTGATTGATCCTTTTTTATTTATGATTAATACCTGCTGGTTGGAGGCTTGGACTGTGGTTGTAACTACCCAATATTTTCTTATTAAGAAATATGAAGGATTAGAAGAAAATCCGTTCTGCATAAAAAAATATATACAAATTGGACTGTTTGATGATGCGTAACTAAGCTGACCTGACAGTATCCTGGGTCAATATTTCTTAGGTAGCATGTCACTATTTTTAAATAAAAGATCCGAACCTATCCTGATGGTCACCTCTTTTTATGTACTCAAAGGTCATTTTACCATTTCTGCAAACCAAATCTGAGAACTGATGCTGGTTTGTTTTCAGTTTTTAATACAGCCAATGTTTAACTTTTGCCAATTTTCACATTCTAAAGGTATTGTCAGAAAGTTTGCTTATAACTTTGAGCAGGCGCTTTGTGAATTTCCAGACTAGGTCTTGTAGGGCTAGATGAACAAAATGTTATTCTGTCTTTATAATTCCAGTTTTTTGTTTCCATGTTTAGTGTTGTCGAGAGGTAGCTGAGAAGTATCCAGACATAGAATACGAAGAGGTTATCATTGACAATTGTTGCATGATGGTATGATCTTTGAATTTTATTTGTTGTATTTTGCTGGTTTGAAAACTCCAATCTTCTCCAGTTTAACTTTGCTTGCTTCTGCAATGCCTCGCTAAATTTGAATTTTTTCGAAGATTTAATTGAAAACCTCACTTTCTTTTACAGCTGGTGAAGAACCCTGCACTATTTGATGTACTAGTGATGCCAAACTTATACGGTGACATCATCAGTGACCTTTGTGCTGGGCTAATAGGCGGTTTGGGTTTGACTCCTAGGTAATTAATATAATACTATTTCCTCGGAAAATGACTACATCTAGCTATTACAGTTATTTAGTTTTGGATGTATTGGATTACGCAATTAAGACAGACTGAAACAATTGTAGACTCACTGGAAGAGAAATGAAACATGATTTTTGTTCTTAACAGTTTCCATAATAAATTTTGAAACTTGGGTTTTAAATAACTAAAGTCCATATAAGATATTCCTAAGTTATATTGATATGGGAACTTGTAGTTGCAATATTGGAGAGGGAGGTATCTGCCTTGCTGAGGCTGTGCACGGATCAGCACCTGACATTGCTGGGAAGGTTAGTTCACTAATATTTCTTTGAAAGGTGGTAAAATCCTTTAATTGCAAATAATTGAGATATTTCTACACGTTATCACTTATTTGTTCTGCTTTCTGCCCACCCCATCTGTTAATTATGAGGGTAAGAAATAATGACAGTAGTATGGTTATCTTTGAAGAAAATAAATTATTGGAGATACTTCCCAGATAAATCAAGCTGATATCAAGGTTTTTGTCAATTTCTGATGCAACAATTTCTTCTCCCTTTTTGATCTTTCCAGAATCTTGCTAACCCAACTGCTCTCCTACTGAGTTCAGTTATGATGCTTCGGCATCTAAACCTGAACCAGCAAGCTGAACAAATTCACAATGCTATTATAACAACCATATCTGAGGGAAAATATCGCACAACTGATCTAGGTGGCAACTCCCCCACCTCTGACTTCACTAAAGCTGTAATTGATCACCTCTAAGTTCAGATATTTTTTCACAATTTTGGGTGTTTACCTTTATTTGATTTCATAAAATGGGTATAAGCTGTTACTTTTAACAAAACCCATTTTCTTATATTGGGCTTTGGTCTTTTAACTAAAATAATCAGCGGTGTTAATGTGGCAGCTGGCAGTATTTATTGATTCGGTTATCATTGTTCTTTTTATTTTGGTCCGATGCTACTTTTGCTTTGTAATTTTCGGTGCTATGCATGTAATTATAGCATTCTACTGTTTAAGAATTTTAAAAAGAATCGAGCTCCATAATATTACAGGAAATATCATTTAGCAAGCACAGTTAACTCCTTTGGTGTTAGTATGATTGGTACCAATTTGATGGAAATCGTGGTAAATATGCATCGATAATTAAAGCAGTGATTGAGATTTTTCAAAGTGGCCATGGTGACTGAAGTGTATGGAAGCATTACTATTGTTGTCTCTTTATTGCAAAATGAATAAGCTATAGACGATAAGATATTTAGAGCGTGTTATTGTTCATTTACTGATTCACATCTTGGAGGCGTTATATATCTAATTTAACATGTATGACCTACAATTCTTTCAAATTATTTGAAGTTTTGTGGCGGTGTTTTTCTCTATAATCGCAATATTGGATGCATGCATGTGTTAGTTCTGCGTGGATCATACCTCTAGTTGGAGGTTTACATATGAGATTTTTTTTTTAAAAAAAAGAGAGGCTTTAGCACAATATGGACTGCCATGCATTTGCATGTCGTTAAAGAGAACTCTTATGGTTTTTAATCTACATTTTGGTCCAAAATTTATCAAAGCACGCCAAAAGCTTCAGAAAAAAAATATTGCTCTAATATTTTTTAGGTTTTTCTGTATGATATCAAATGGCTCGATATAATGAAATTCAATTGAAGGTTCTATATCAGCCGTAAATTCTATATAAAATATTTTAGTGAATTTGTAAAAGATCAGTCTTAACAAAAGAAAAAGAAACAATACAAAAAATAGATAAAGATACAATCTGATCTGATATTCCATTGAATCAACTTTTTTTCAGATCGTTTTCATCAATGCAACGACTTTTTTTTACAGCGTGCTAAATATTATTTAAGTGAGAAACACAACTTTAGATAGGAACAAAACTTGCAGTTTTCAATTCCGAATGAAATTCTGTGAAAATATTTCCACACTAGTAGCTAAAATATAATGGTATCTCGCCATTGCTATAGGGCATAGATCCCACAAAAATTCTACAAGTTTCTATGAAAGGAAAGCTTTCAGAGGTAACCGAAGACCAGTCTCTATACATGGCATATGGTAATGTTAACGGAATAACTAAACGAACAATAATACAAAACATAGATCTAATCTGCTTTATTCACAATTTTCAAACAATTATGTTGCAAACAAATTTCACTACAAATTCACAAGTCAATTTCACCTGTACCCTTGCAAAAACATCAAAAATTGCATGTACCCCGCAGAAAATAGAAATATCATAGATACCCAAACATGAAATATAATAATGTGCCTGCGACCCAATTTCCACAAAATGTGCCCATGCATTCACTTAATGTAGAGGTTTGGGTTTTCAATTTAAGTATGTATGAGACATTTTTGTTGGCAGGGGTGCAACAATCTTGCTGTTTTGTGGGGGGCAGTAAATTCTTCAGATGTCAAGAATATAATCTGACGCGAAATGTTATTTGTGCGCGGCATATGGGGCATGTCGCTAGAGTTGTACCGCAATCTTTGCATGTCTTTTTAACAGGAAGAAAAAAAAATGATGTTTAGAGATCCACGGTATCAACAGTTAATTGCAAACTGGTTTAAAAACATTGGAAAAAAAAAATTCAAAGAGAAAACATTAAGAAGAAGGTTATTGCAGGAAAGGCATGTGCTTATTACTTTCACGTAAAACTCTACTCTGTTTAGAGATAAAAGTTACAAAAATAACAAGTAACTTTTGCATCTCTTATAATGCACAGTAGGGAACCTTAATAAGTTCCATCTTAAAGCAATGGCTTGTTGTAAGCTTCACACCAAAGTTGCTTTTTTTAGAGGTGAAAAATTGTTAACCAAGGATTAACAAACATGCATGGTTTAAGGACCAAATTGCGCAGCACCATGAGGATGTCCAACTATACAAAATTTTGTTCTTATTTTATTGTTCTAATCTTTTCATATTTTGCTGCGTGTTTGTTTTTCTTGCCCCCATATCAATTACTGTCATACCGGTAAATACAGCAATGAAGATGATTTATGTTTAAATAAAAGAAGAAACGTACCAAATGACCACATTGAAAAGCCATATTCTTTGGATTTGTTAGACATATAGGGCAAACCTGCACGCAAAAGGATAATTAAAACAAACTATAATTAAAAGAGGTCTCAAAAGTCTTATATTATTATGTATATGTAGTTATTTTGTAACTGAATTCTTCTATTGACATTATACACATACTTGATCTAATCTGTAGTTCTAAAGATTATGAGTACAAATTGAATTTTAATTCAGAGCACACAAAACTGAAATGTCAGTTAATGCTTTAACTTTGCAAATAGCTTATTTAGGCTGCCTCTATACCAAAAGTATCAGAGCAACAAATTACCCGTTCAGTTGAGGTATCATCATCAGTATTATCATCAACCGACTTCACTGTAATTGCACTTGCGGGAGATGCATTTGCAGCATTGTCAAGTTCAACAACTGCTTTTGGTGGAGGTAGAATATCTGGTGCACCTATTCTATCTCTGCCATGTCGTCTATTTCAAAGATAAACAGTCACAACCAGTAAACAATAAGGTCTCAACTATAAATGAATTCCCCACAGTACAAAAACTACTGAAGGATATCTGTACCAATGTGCTCCTCAATAAGTGTGCTTATAAACTGATAATATGCATAAACATTTGACAACCATATCTGTAGCTGCAAAAAAACCTACCATTTTCATAGTAACAAGAAAAAAGGAATGTAATCAGATTGTTGCGGTCAAAAGGGTCTGCTCCCAGTTAGGAAGAAAAGGGAAGGAAGAAAAAGGGAGGGAGAACATGAGGAGGTGGTTAAATTTCTTATCCTCCATATTGGGAGGGAAATTTTTTAAGAATAGGACTTTTCCCCATTCACCTCCCTTTAATTTCTATAATTTCTCCCTTCCCCTCCTACCCATTCACCTCCTCTACAACTTGGAAGAACAACGTAACAATTAAGAACCAAAGGAAAACAAATTACTCTGGGGGATATAGTTTTTGGGTGGCTCTGTATTGGAAAGGAATTTCCATAAGGGCAGCAAGTGAAAATGCTGCCTCCTTCTTTGACACCTCCATTTGTGATGTCATTATGCTCGTGAAGTTCACAAACTGCACCAAAAATAATAAGATCAATCAAGAACAACAACAACAAGTTGGATCTTAGTGTACACCATGGAAGTATTGAAGTATTAAGATTGTCCCTGATGAGAAACTTAATGCATAGTGCATGCATGAGGAATTTCACCTGTAACTTAAAATCAACATTCTACATTTCTACCTATCAGTATTTTTTCCCAAAAAATGATGGACAACCAAAAGTTCCCCACCCACCCACCATCACAAACACACACACACACAAATTACTCAGATATTGCATGAAACTTATCAGAGAAAGGTAATTCCATTACACCTGGAAGTTATCGAAAGCTCTTTCAGGGAGGCAATCATCAAAGTGTTGCATGGCGTCCCATGGCCCGTCACCGATTCCGACCATCACAATTGAAAGGGGATAATGACTGAATTGTAAATACCAGAGGGAAAAATAAATAAACAAATAAATAAATAAATAAGAAAGTATTAAATGCATTGTATAATATTTTGAAACATTCCATTATATAGACCCAAGCCCAGTTGTTTACACCACCACACATTCTGGCAAATCTTCACTTGCCACCAGATTGTGCCAACACCACTATACAGTAAACTCTTTATATAAAGAGCAGTCAACAAATTTAATTTCAGTTTTACCTGGCAGTAACAATAGCGTCAATGGTTGCTTCTTCTTGGGGGCTATATTTTCCATCAGGTATATTTGTTCTGGTCACCTACAGAACAAGTCCATGGCAAATAATTATAGTCTATTTTGAATTTAATTTGGTGTACCCAATAAATTCTTTGTTACTTATTAGGTTTATCAGTTCAGATTCAGGGCAAGTAACAATATTATACTGAATTAAGTTCACTGGCTTGGTAAAATCTGGCATAAATTTGGTACCCAAACACGGGCACAAAATACATTTTTCATGATGCTAAAACTGTAAGTTCTTTTATTACCTGACCATCAGCAATGATGACAAGAACATGGTACTGCCAGCTTTTTTCAACAATAGATATAGCCGCATTTATAACAGGAGCAAACGAGGTTGGGCCTACACAGATTCCAATAAGGAATAAATACAAGATATCATAATAAAACTAGAAGATATCTGTAGGAAAACCTTACAGATTTATAATTCTTACAGTTTGTCAGCATCAAATGTATAATATTTCAGATAAACAGAGAAAAGAGGGAGACAGAAAGAAAAGAAAGAGGCATATTGACTTATTGAGTGAATATTGAGTGTTGGATTAAGCCAAATTACATAACTGAGCTTCAGAGACTTCATTAACTAATGAATTAATTTTGTACTCAAAGCTTAATGGGATGAACCGAGACTCAACAAATAAGCTACAGTTGAATATGATGCCAAAGTGAAACAAAAAGGGTAAGGTTCATGCTCCTTATAAAACGGAGGCAACTCGAGAAAGAAATGATATTGAGCGTCCTCTAACTTGAACAGTTTGATTATGCAAAATTGGTGCAAATCTTCTTTATTTCAATACTGAAATAAATTGCTCATCCCCTTAAAATGTACAATTGAAGACCGTTTGGTAAAATATAACTAAATTGGGGCTTTATCATGCAAGGAAATAGACTAACTTGAGGAAACAACGACACAGGTAAGTACATGTCAAAATTGCAATTATTCCACGAGTTGAGAAATTAGAATTCTTCATTAAAGTATGAAATAACAATTCTTTCATATACCCAAGACAAAACAAAGTAAGGAAGAAAACCTGAAAGATTAAGGTGTGGCACAATAAATCTGTATCTGGTGAGAACCTCCTCAAAACCACGGCAAGGCCGCTGATCAGCGAAAAAGCTAAACACAGAATGGTCATGCGTGGTTGCTGTTAAGACAGAAAAATACCCAGTTTGATGAAAAAGGAACATGCAAGCCACTAAGCTCAACAAAACTCAAAGCAGGTCAGGAGGTGCCAACACAGATCTGCTGATACATATATGTAATAGTAGAGCAGCAATGTTCAACCAGACCTGGAGCATGTGCAGATATGTACCAGCCAGATATATAACTGACCCAAGAGCATTACTTAATTTTTATTATATGGGGGAATAGTTTTGATTTTATTATTTCTATAATTACCGTGGATTTAGCACTAAAGACTTTGTCTATTTTTTCATAATACACTTTGTTGGTTAAACTGAAGCATTAGCATAAAAAAAATGAATTCAAAGCAACATATGATTTAAAAGGAAAAGGAATCCTACCATCACCAAAACCAAAGCATGGTATTAAATTATCTTCATCAAACGGAGATAAGGTACGCCCGATTATAGATATGGCTTGCTCGTATGGGTTTTGATTGTTACCAATTGCATGAAGAGACCTCCTACCAAAAGAGTGCCTGCCTACACCGTAAAGAAAGGGGTTTCAGTAAGCACTGGGAGAAGAAAAAAGACTAATGCCATGCACTAGTCCAGCCTATTTGTAGGACGGACTGCAATTTCACAAGTACATGCTTGCTAAACCTTTGTTGTGGAGCTATCCTAACCTAATTGATGCCTAACTATTACTTAACATCTCAGCTTTTTGCCTCAACTATTTTCAATAAAAAATAAACAATCAGAAATCATATGATTACAGGGGGAAGGTACACAGGTCAAACTTATGATGACAAAATTGGGATCTGGACAAGGTAAAATAGGAGGAAAACATCAGTTCAATATCAAAATTATATTTTGATGTAAACAAGGGTGCCATCCAAATGAAATTTGAACTTTAATTGTTATATGAGAAGTTTGTGCTTTTGATCCAGCTGGTTAATATTTGTAATTTTCTTTGAGTGTGTATTGTGTTTGTGACGTGTTTGCTATTGCCATTGCCATTGTTATTTTTTTGGTTGGAGGCTACCTGTCCATTCATTGCTTTTGGTGAAGTCAATGGCAAGAATCAAGTTGGAGGACTCAAGGCCCGATTCTCTCAGTGAAGCAACTACCTTGAAGATTAAATAATGAATATGTTATACTTTGCACACCTAACTTGTCAAAGGATGCCAGAATTATCATGTTACATGCTATGCTCCCAAACCAACTTGGATTATTTTTGAGAACTCAACTACAACTGAAGCCCCAATGTAGTCATATATCCCAAACTTGACCAAATTAAGATGGCCCGATCTGGCTAAAAATAACTCATATGAGACATCATATTAACTTTAAATGAGAACCTTGGCTTTACGAAGACCCAAAATGACTCGACTTGAACCTCACCAAACTTTTAAGTCTGACATATTGATACCACTTTGATTTTTTGCTTCAAAGGACTCTTGAGTTTGTAAGAATTTGTGTACAATGCAAGGACAAAAAGCTGTTTTATAGCTCAAAACAATGACAGCTGGTACATATTGGCAGCATCAACCTAGTAATTCTACTGTTTCTCTCATTACATGCCCGTTTGCGCAACTGAGCACACAATTTACCCAATTTAGCCCTGAGATGTGCAATCAATTAAAACCTGATTTGCATATCAATCGGTCTCAGGCTAGAGTAATCACTTCAACAGTTCAACTTCAACCAGTACTATCTGAAAAGGCTTAAACTAAATAAGTATGTCATACCAACAAACAAAGAAATAAGAGAACAGCAAATAATTTCTGTCAGATAATGTAATCAATTGATGCCATGATCATACCATCTGTTTACCAGACCTGACTAAGACAGCAAATAAATTATACCCTAACCTGATCAACAGAGCTGAAATTGTCAGCTATTGCATTTGTCGCATGTTCCTTTGAGCTTCTGGAAGGAGCTTCATGCCAGTGCTTGTGCGATTTGCTTTTCCACATTTGCTCCTTGCAACTGCAATTCAACTATTCAAGAGCAGAATTCCAGCTTATTGTAATTCAACAATTCAACACCCAAATCTATTTAAAGCTCTTTCGTTTTCTCTGAGAATTTGAAAGGTCAAAGTGCCTATTGTGTAGGAAATAATAAATTCTTCCTTCTAGACGAAGTTTCAATCACCAGTAACAAAAAAGAACAAACGGAAGATCGAAGATTCCTACCTTTATTTCGAAATTGAAAGAAGACTGAGAAGAAGAGCCTCCCCTAGGGTTGTGAGTTGTGACCTGTGAAGAGAGAATTATGAAGTCTAATGAATTTTGAGTGTCCCGTAAGACAGAAAAACAAATCAATGGTCGTATCACCTGTTATTCATGACTGATATAGGGTACTTCTATTCAATCGTAACCGTTCATCTGGCACGGATGGTTAAATCTGAACCACGGGATATCAGGACCGTTCAATACGGGGTTCGATTGATGTGACCGACTGTCAGTGCCGTCGATTTGATTTTGATAGGAAGGTCAACATTGGATAGCGGAACCGGGAGAAGACCATAATACTTTAATAGAAAGGATGGAAACATGGTCACATGGGGCAAGAGTATACAAACTTGCCATCTCAGTCTAGATATTTTAATGAACTCGGTACGAATTCTCTCCCCTTTTTAGAATTCACAACTGAAATGCTTCAATCTACAGGCTACAGCTAAGAATGGTAAGTTTCTCGAATTTCGTATAATAACTGCTACAACACCGTTACACTATCAGCGTATAAAAACTGTTTAATTCTTAATTTGAAAATTGTTGATCATTTCAAGAGATAGAAATTTCCTTTTTAGGCTCCATGACTAAATTTTGGAAGGAAATAAAAGTGAAAGTTAGAAAATTTAGATGTACTTATTGATACTAATCTTCATACTTCTCTCTTTTGTGTCTCAATTGATTAGAAATATCAAAATCGTCCATTGATGATCTTATGGGCGAAATGAACGGGCAATTTTATATTTTGCCCTTCTTTTGAAAATGTTGAATCTTTAAAAATATTCAACAAAATTCCCTTGTGGTCCATCTTCTCCCCTTCATTTTTGTTTAATAATAATATATATATTATAATGGTAAGGGAAAACTTAGGTACACCAAAAATAGATACACTATATATTTTGAATTAATTCGGACCGTTCGATCTTGATCAATAGTGTAAATCTTGATGTATCTAATGATCTGAAGTGACTCGGAGTACCTAGTGTACATATCTTTAGTGTGCCTAAGTTTTCCCCTAATGATAATTATATTATTATTATTTATGTGATATTGATAAGCCAAATTATACACACGTTTATCTAGGGTTAATTGTGTAATTTAGTCAAGTTTAGGGTTAATCAGTGTCCAAACAAACAAGTTTTTATCTCAAAAGAATTCAATTCACTACCTTGCAGTGTTTTAATGCAGAAACATGTATTTGAAACAAAATTGGTACAAGGAAGGACAATGAAACAAGATAGGATGTGCAAATGAAGCAATTTGACCATCTGCAAGGTCAATTGCGGTCGCAATCAGCCTCTACAAGCCAAAACAGCCAAGTACAGCTTAATTGCGGGCGCAAGGTATATCCTTGCGGCCACAATAGATGTTGGCAGAGGGATGTGAGATCAAGGAAGTTGCCACCTCCAAATATTGCGACCGCGATAGTTATTTTTGCCTCCGTTATAGAACATGCATGACCATGACAGAGAAGTGATAACTCCTACTCAAGACATGTTGCGACCGTAGACCTGCGCATAAGCAAAAATAAGAAGTTCCAGCAGTCTGTTTTTAGAATTTTGCTTTCCTTTAAATACCTATAGTTATTAGGCAGAAAGGGGGAGTTAATTAGACGAATTTAGCCAGTAACAAAGGGTTAGGACTTAGAGAATTCAGAGAAGAGGGAAGAATAAGAAGAAGTGCTACCTTGGCGATCTCGGTTGTATATCTCTTTTTTTTTTACTTCTATTATGTTTAGCTCCTTAGCCATGTCCGGCAAAGTTATATTAGGACTTGTTAGGATGTATTAAAACTCTTGTTAATGCTTGTTTGTAATAAATTTCTTATTTGGTTTTGCTTTCTATTTTACTTGTGCAACATGAATTGTGATCTTAGGGTTTAATTCTAGACCAGCGAATTCATCACTTGATGGCTCGTAGTGCCATTAGAGAGTTTTTTATTTTCAATCTCTATACTATTATTTATATATTATATTATAATTCCTCTATTTGAGTGAATAAGACCGGCGTCTCAATTTAGAGTATGTGTGCCATATGTGAGGTATTGGAGCTATTTCGTTTATTTATTATATTCTTCTTTAGCCGGTATTACGAGATCTTCTAATATTCTAAGGGCTTTCTCCTTTGGTCCCTGGTTGGTACAAAGGAAGTCTGGAGCTCCCCTTTGGGCCCTGGTTGGTACAGGGAGTTCCTATTTTATTATTATTCTTTCAAACGGGTAGTCGGTTCCTCATTTTCGTATGACAAATGAGGCTGAATTTCCTTCTTTAATTTTATCTTTTGGTGAGGTAGGACACAGGAATTCGTGTTGACCAAATATGAGCGTACTGTTCTCGATCGCTCATATCGCCCAGGGCATTTTCGTCCTGGAATCTCAGAATTAAGTCTGAGTTTGTAAGTTAGGCTGTCCATATGCAATTGTATTGTCTGGTACACCCGCTTGGACGTGCTTAAGTCCGCTTAAGCATGTCTGAGTTTGTAAGTTGGGCTGCCCGGATACGAATGTATTGACTGGTGCACCCGCTTGGCAATCCTTGAATTTGTAAGTTGTGCTCGAATACGTGCCCGCTTGAGGGCGGGTTCATGTGTTCTATAAACTGGGATTTCTTTTGGATGCTAAATTGATAAAAATTCGTACTATATGTATGTTATTACTTATCTGCTTCCTTTGGGTTTCTTTCACGTCTGTATTTTCGATTCTTAGTATCACATGGAGTAGGTAATTAGAAGTATGGTATAAATTATTAAAAGTGAGATAATTAATTAGGTTAAAAGTGTATAAATGAAATACCAAGTGTTGGAGAATATTTTTATTGCAAGAGAGGAGTAAGACATGGTGATTCTATATCTCCTTTTTTATTTGATCTTGTTGCTGATGCTTTAAATATTATATTATCTAAGGCTAGAAATGCTAGTTATTTAGAGGGTTTAGGTGAGTTTGAGCAGATAGATAATATATTAAATCTTCATTTTGCTGATGATATCTTAT
The DNA here is from genome assembly GCA_964058865.1 of Eleocharis quinqueflora. NCBI lineage: Eukaryota > Viridiplantae > Streptophyta > Magnoliopsida > Poales > Cyperaceae > Eleocharis > Eleocharis quinqueflora. The sequence goes on from CAXKVX010001747.1 coordinate 55,934, forward strand.
TATTTTTAAAAGCTGATATTAAAGAAATTAGCATTTTGAAATGGTTATTGATAAGTTTTGAAAACTTATCAGGTTTGAAAATTAACTTTGAAAAATGTGAAATAGTTCCTTTGAATATTAATGATAATTTAGGCAAATCTTTAGCTGAAATCTTAGGATATAATATTGTATCTTTACCTATCAAGTAATTATGGGTTCCTCTTCATTGGAAAAATCTAAATAAAACTGATTGGGATACTCTGATTAAAAAAATTGAAAAAAACTTAACTGCTGGCAAAGTAGATTTCTATTTTTGGGAGGAAGATCTTTGCTTAATTCAGTAATTACTGCTATACCACTGTACGAGCTCTCCTTATATAGGTTACCAGTCAATGTGAGAAATATAATAGATAGGATTAGAAGAAAATTCTTTTGGTTTGGTAATAATACCACTAGGAAAAAAATGGTATTGGTAGCATGGAAGGTTGTATGTAAAAGTAAAGATCAAGGTGGTTTGGGTGTGCTAGAATTAGATTTAATGAATAGAGCTCTATTAGTCAAATGGTGGTTCAGATATAATGATCCATCCGAAGATGGGTTATGGAAAATGTCACACCCCGAACCCTGGGGCATGACATCCCCCGCCACGAATACATGCAACACATGTACTCGTAAGGCTAACAATCAAACATTTGCAATATAACCTTTACAATTCACATAATCATAATACCATTTCATGTGTACAATACTAGAAAGATACCATAATAACAAGAAACGATCATATACCAACAGAGGTTTTCAAGTATTCATACACAACAAAGATACAACATGAAATCGGGATTTTCACAAGTATCGACAACACAACAGATATGAAAACCCGATGCACAAAATATATACACTGATATAGTATTATGATTCATACAAAAATGGTCATAAGGCCTACACGATAACTGGCTCGTCTCACATATCGAACCCAATACCTGCAAAAATGTACAAACAACGTAGTGAGAAATATGATTTCCCAGTGCGATATTTAGTTTTACTTTCGTATATACAAGAAATCATGTACCTGAAACATATTATCCATAATATGCAAAGATAATGACAATATAGCAATATAATCAATGAAAACGGTTATCAAACAATAAGAGGAGAAAGAAACATAATATGTCTCGAGTATATATGGTATCAAGTGGTTCTTACTATTCAAACTATAATAATATAGGTTTGGTAATTCAGTTCAGATTTCATATCAATTCACATCATTTCGAGACATCTCATAATTTCAAACACTCACATATCAAATTCATTTTTGACCCAACGTCTTAGCGTTAGGTCTACTTAAGTAATATATTCCCCTTTCCCAACCGTTACTGGGCACAATAGGGGACAGTTTCTATATGCGCATAAGGATCCTGTTTTGCGAAGTCAGGTTGCGATCCTCGTCCTTCGTATATTACCTTTCTTTTTCAAAATTCCATATCATTCCAGAAGATCAATAACAGAGAACAAGCAATATCGATAACCAGACAAAATGATACTCCATTATGCAATACAAGTAATCAATATAATCATGAATGATGAATTTCCAAAATATGCAATTCAATCGAATATCAAAATGCAACATATCATCACATTTCAGTATCAAACCTCTTGTAACTCCGAAAGTAAAACTACGCACCTGTCGAGTAATCGTTGCGTATCGAATCGCTAAGCGTCGGTACTCAATTTCTCCTGGTCCCCCGTAACTCTACCTAAACCAAGATAATAACATTTTTGAGTTTCACTAATATTTTTCTTCTTCTTTTTAAGACTTTGAACTATAGCTTTTAATTGATCTTAATTGGTAATTGAACAATTAACATACATTCACATAAAGGGTATGTATACCTTTAATTTGGTTCCTAACTAACATAACCTTTCAATTAAACCCAATATGGTCTCTTTTAAGTACAACATGCTTACAACATGCTTGTACACAATTTGTACCAAGGTTTTAATCAAACATGGTCTCTTTGGTGCACATGAACCCTAAATTACAATAAACCCTAAACCATACACTTACTTATTTATTTTGCATCATTAGGTTGCATGCTTATGTTGCATACAACATGAACTCTAATTTATCACTTAAATAAACATACAACTTACCTATGTTAAATACTTGATTTAATTTGGTTAACCCATCATCTAATTAATTGCACCTCTTTGTACTACACCCACGGCAAGAACAAAGGAAATACCCAAAACAGCAAAGAGAGAAAAATATACACCTTACTTTGATGTATTGACCCACGGCAAGGAAAGAGTAGAAAATGATGGTGTGAACACAAGTATCATAGAAATGCTCCTTTTGTTGTTAACCCACGGCAAGAACAAAGGAAGGATTAGAAGATGATGGTGTGAACACAAGTTTCATAGAAATGTTTTTGGCTTTGATTTCACCCACGGCAAAGAGAAGAAACAAAAGAGAGAAATGATGGTGTGAACACAAGTTTCATAGAGTGTATATTTTCTTTTCTATGTTTGGTTACCCCACGACAAAGAACAAAAGAAAGAAAGGAACAAATGATATGTTGACTTTTGCAAGAAGAAGGAAAAGAATAGAAGAGTATGGCGGTAGGAATGGTCTAGAGAAAAGAAAGAAATAAGTTTATAAATTGGACTTTTGCAATTTAACCCTTGTAACCTTTCAAATTATATAATGGTCCTTGGTGCCATATAACATTAAATGTCCTACTACAATACCATTTAATACTACTTCTTCCTTTAACTATTTATTAAGGTTTTCTTTAATTATTTACTATAACAGAAAAGTATATTGATGAATAAGTATAAAAATAAACATAACATCAACCTATTTTCTCCATTCTGGAGAAATATTAACTCTTTACAACATGAGATGTCTATTAGTGTTAATAAGAAGCTAGGAAATGGATTACATATAAATTTTTGGCAAGATAGATGGAAAGGAGAGTTATCATTCTCCCTCTTATTTCCTAATCTGTTTTTGGTTTGTACTGATCCCAATATTAGTGTTAATAAAGTTTTCTCTGATGGAAAAAATAATCTTCGATTCAGTAGGCAATTAGTATGTATGCTTAGGAATGAATGACTCAAATTAGAAGCAATTATAGCAGATGTGCAAATTGTTCCTTTGGTCAAGGATTCTATAATTTGGAGATGGAGTTCAAATGATAAATTCTCGGTACAGGACATATACAGATAGCTAGAATATGGGGGATATAAAAATAATAATTACGACATAATATGGAAGTCCAAACTCCCTACAAAAATTAAGGTGTTTATGTGATTAGTTAGAATGAAAAGAATATTTACAAAAAAATATCTAGCTAAAAGAGGTTGAAATGGCAATACTCAATGTGTTTTTTGTACTCAAGAATAGTGTATTGATCATCTTTTTGTCTCGTGTGCATTTATAAAACAAATATGGGAATGGATTAGCAATCACAATAATTTTGTGTTTATTGGTGAATGCCTAGGTGATTTATGGAAAATAGATGCCAAAATCTCTCTTAATGATGCTAAGCTGGTAGAATTAATTAGAGGAGCAGTTTTATGGAATGTATGGTTAGAAAGGAATAAGTTGTGTTTTACAGATAAAAAACCCAGAACTGTTAGGGATAAGCGGGTAATATAATTAGAATATTAGAATATTGGTGTAAGAATAATAATGATCAAAGGGAAATAATTGATCATTTATTTATGAATTGCAATATTGTTAAAGATTTCTGGAATTTGGTATACTCGGTACTTCAAAACAATAATGCATTGAGTATTAATAGTTTAGAGGAACTTTGGGTATATATATTAACTTTACCTCAGGTAGAGTTTATAAAATGGGGACACTTATTATCAGCACTAATTTGGATTGTATGAACAAAAAGGAACAACACAATTTTTAAATTGGGGAAATTAAGGATAAGTACAATGTTTATAATAACATTATGAATTTTTATGAATTTAGTAAATTATTGGACAGGTCAAGGTGATCCCAGGTCAAGGTGATCCCAAGTTGACTGAAGCCATTAGACATCAACAAATGAGAGCTCGAAATCAGATGGTGGTCCATCAAGCAATTGATAACAATGAGGAGCAAAATGATATGATGAATGGTGAATCAGAGGATGAGGATATGTTGGTTGAGTCTAGTGGTGATAGTGAGGAGTAATTAGGAAGTAAATAGATTACAGTGGTGGTTTGATTGGGTGTTAAGGGTCATTTTGTTATAATACAAACCATGTAAGACAAGCTAGGAGTGTTAGTTAGGTTTTTTTTTTTTTTGTGATAGTATATTACTCATATACTATCAATATTGGCATATCTCTCATATGCCAGTTATGCACATTTGTTGTTATTTTGCTTTCTGTTTAATGGAAGTCGGCACCTCAATCAGAGGTAGCTTTTTGTAAAAAAAAAGAATAATAATGATCAATCACATTATGCCGCAGAATGTTCAGAATTTGCCAAGACCTATTCGAGGAACAGGAAGCCTAACAGAGACGGAGGAGGTGCAGGTGAATTTAAATGTGCAAAAACTTTTGTTTGGAAGAGGCCGATGTCTTGATCTATTGTCTTTTCATGGATGATTTAGAAGAGTGTTCTTTTTTGTGTTGTTTTGAACGAAAATCTGTTAGTTGTTATGTTTGTTTTGGTAGCTGATGGGAGATGATACTGTGTTTTGTAATGATACTTTTGTTATATTGTTTTTGGGTAGCTGATGGGAGATGATACTGCATTTTGCATGGTTAAGTAGTTTGTTGGTTGATTGATAACACTGATATTAGTTCTACTAGGATTTAGATGATGTACCTAGGGTTTCTGTTTCAATGAAACATGTGGAGTTACCCCCCATTTTTTAGTCAAAAAAAGAAAGAAATATCAAGTGTTGGCTTGGATCCCACCTTAGAGAAAGGTATAAACTCAAAAGCTGGATCTAAATCCGCACTGAGATTTATTTCTCACGTTTCCACGGTGGTTGTGGGGTACAGGTGATGAGTACTTTTGAAGTCATGAGAAGCGCGCTAGGATGGAGTTTCCCGGCGTCATCCGCTTTGATTATCTTCTCCTTGTTCAATTTCTTTTATTTTGTTAAGAGTAGTTTGTAGTAGGTTAGCGAGGGTCGACCTCACGTCCTTTGGTGGGATTGTCTTCTCCTGTATGTATTTCTATTTCTTTAGCTTCCGCTGACTCTTTGTAAATAGACGCTGGTGTTAATAAAATGACTTTTGGATATCTGTGTATTGTGCATAATTGTGTGTGCTGTTCTTTTTATTTAATTAGATCAGCAGCTTTGTCTATTATTTTATTATTCATTCTAAGTCTTTCGTGTACTTGAACTCAAGTACACGTGGCAAGATTAACACCCTAAGCTAGTTATATTTTCTGAGATGTGATATTGTAACTTCTAGCAAATTTTCTTTTTTTAAACAAATAAGACCACAAAAATAAAAATATATAGGTACACATGCATTTATGTATATCTGAATTTTCATTTTTGTAAGAGTATGCACAGAAAGTAAGTATCAATTAAAAACACGAAGAAGAGTTTTAATTTGCTGTACTTATTTTAGTTGTAGGAACTTGAAGGAAAACAAGAAAGAAAACTGTTGCATTGAAGCAAAGTGTTTTTTGATATTTTTTTGGACTTAAGAGGCAATTTAATGTTTCTACTTTTTGTGATCTTTTAATGTCGTTGGATGTTTTGTATATACTGATTGAGGTATGATATTTGTAATGTTGAGATACCTTTAATATGAGTTTAATCTAATTCTATTTGGATCATTTTATATTTTATAATTTGAATGACATCAGATGAAATAACACACTAAACAATATTTAAATTTGTTGATGTTTGACTGTTATGACATTTGATTGTTAGCATACTTAAAAAAATTACTTTTTTCATTTCTTATTTGAAAAATATATTGTCATGCATTAAAAATGTCAATATTTAATTTTTATTACTATTACTAATGTGGATTCGTTGGCACTTGCAAAAGTTAGTTCAATATAATTGTATATCGTGTTTTCCTTCATTGTTTAGGAAATATTTCATATTAGTGTTGTTGTTACTTAAAACCTAAACTATTTTTAATTTTTAGCATAATTTCCTCTCAACGGCACTAGATTCGCAGTATGCAATTTTGTTTTAGTTACGTGTATAAAATTTCTGTTATATAATAATTAATAATTAATATATATATATATATATATATATATATATATATCTTACTATTATTCAATTGAATTAAACACAATATATATATACCGCACTGTTAATCATTTTTACATTTTTCAAACAATTTTTTGCTGGTTGATTAATTTTATTTAATTCTTTGCTCAGAAACTAACCTTGCAAGCACGTAGTCAGTAAAAAAGCATTTAATAAAATATTAAACTAGTGAACTCTAGAATCTACGAGAAAAACATTTAACAAAATAATATGTGCATGTAGACTTCAGTAATAGAATGAAGATTCGCGCGTGCAATCTGACAAATCGAGACAAATCATGACAAATCGCATCTAATTGGAAGGCCCAAGGATCGAGCAGGCCCATAGGCGAGAATTCCAAACCGAAGCCCATTTGCAACTCGAACAGGCCCGTGTTATGAGTATACGAGCTTGAACGATCTCGAGATGGGCTCGAGTTTCTGTTGCTTCAATTGGGCCGATCCGAGTTTCGGACCTCTGTAATTGTGTTCCTCATAAGAGGGCTGGCATGGGATTAGGCCCAAATTGGCCCAAGCAACCCTACTCTCCAGTTTCCAGTTTTAGCGCCTAAACAAAGCGGGAAACAAATATTGGGACCAAAGTATTTCTAATTTGCATACGCCAAATTGCCAATCGAGGTCGCCTCGTTCACACTAGCAAATTAGTTCAAATAAACCTAATCGAGGTCGCCTCGTTCACACTAGCGCACTCGCACTGCGAGAGGAGAGGAGAGGAGAGGAGAAGCAATTGAAAGAGAAAATGACGACTATGGAAGCCAATCGGAGAAACGAGGAACCAGACGAGGAGACGCTCCTGCGTTTGATCGCGAAAAGGGAGCAGAATCTCAAACGGTGCAACGAGAAAATCCTTTATTACACATCTCAGGTTGTTTAATGGATGTTCACCTGTTTCTTCTTTTGTTATTCAGTGCCAACTCTCATGCTTATCTCCAGCCTATTGTTGTGCATAATTTCTGGTGTAATGGGTTAGAGCTATTAGGGTTAAATAGTATTGGCCTAATGAGTATAATCTAGGGTTTATGGTGTTTGCTGCTTTATTTGTTCGGCTGTTTAGTTCTGATCAGAAATAAGAAAAGAGGGAAATACACGCACGGGTGACAGTTTTTTCACTTCTTTCACCACCACCCCCCCCCCCCCCACCC
>CAXKVX010001748.1:0-19400 GCA_964058865.1 Eleocharis quinqueflora
GAGATGGAGCGACACACGAGGACTCTAGCCCGACCCGAGACGACCCGTAACACGAGATGGAGCGACAGATGAGGACCTGAACCCAACCCGACTTGACCTGATACAACATGTAAATTGATCTAATCCAATCTTGCTCACATCATAATCTAATTTTACTAACAAATTAACATCAGTGAAAGTCAACATTTACTAACACAATTCAATGACACGACCCAATCTTGTCCGATTGAATTTTAAACTCAAAATAATACTTGAAAGTTGTCGGTGCAACTCGACTCGAACTCGACCAGACCCAAGACTCGAAAGTTGCTGATGCAGCCCGATCTGAAACCCGATCCGATCTCGCTCGACCGGACCCGTCACCCGAAAAAGACTGACCGACCCCAACACGACTATTACACACACACACACACACACACACACACACACACACACACATAGAGAAATGCTATTATGCTTTGTAAAGCACGTGCTTTGAAATTGTGGACCATTAGATCACGCTTTGTGATTCGTGCGCACATCATGATTGAAGATCCAATGGTCCACAATTTCAAAGCACATGCTTTGCAAAGCATAATAGCATTTCTCCACATGTATATACATATATATATATAGAGTTAGGCTAAAGTACTTTATAAATCACAAAAATGCATATATTTTTTTTTTGAATAACAGCTGCCCCAAGTCAGGGAGCCAATCTTTCATTAAAAGAAAGCACAATACAAACAAAATTTCAACAGACTAAAAGATATACGAGACATATATCTTTTCTGTTGAGATTATTTACATGTTTTTTATACTTAAACCTTCTAAAAACTTGTTAACCCTTTGCCTAACACCCTGAAAACACTACAAACTCCAAAAATGATTTCGGTACCACTGTTCGGTACCGAAACAAAAATGTCCCCACCTTTCAAATAAAAGAAAAAACTACCCCTCTGTACCGACCTCTTCCTCTCTCATGAATCATTTGTATTTCTAAAAATACCCCTCAAAACATCATATTCAAAACTACACACATCAAAATAATCTTTCTCAAACAGCCTCAACTTTCATTCTTCAATCCAGAAGATCTTCATCCGTCGATATTGTCTCCTGTTGTCCTTCAACATTCTCTCTATCCTCCATATCTCGAATCTCAAGAATGGTTTCCCTTTGAATTGCTGCATTCCTGTTAATACTTATATTCTGTATGGGACCTCCTGTCCAGAAATTATGCAAATTGTATATTATTTTATATAATGTGTATGAATTTCTCATTTGTTTTGATTGAAAAATTATATTATTTCTTTCAACCCAAATTATCCATATACCAGCAGCAAATAAAGCTCTCCATTTTTGAAATTGTTTTTCATTCAACACTGTAAAAGAGTTCCAAAAATTTTCTACAGTTGATGTGTCAACTTGTAAACCATCTAGGATGCCATATTTGAAATGCAACCAAATCTGATCTACCTGTATACAATTCATAAATAAATGCTCTATTGTTTCCTCATATTTACCACAGAAAACACAATATACTTGGGTTTGTATTCCTCTTTTTCTTAAATTTTCTTGTGTCAGAACTCTATTATTTAAAACTAGCCATGCAAATAATTTAAACTTTAAAGGTATTTGTAAATTCCACACTGTGTATTTTAGATTTATATGAATTCCTCCATCATTAAGAAATTTGTATAAAGATTTTACTGAAAATATTCCATTTGGTTCTAAATTCCAAATTGAAGAGTCATTCTCTTCTGTAAAATTTTGATTTTGTAGCATACTATATATTTCTTCTTTTTCCCTCCTCATTTCATTTGAAACTCCTCTAGTGAGGTTTAAATTAATATTTCCATTATTCCATATTTTTGCCACAGTTATGTTTTCAGCTTTTGATTTACTATATACCAGTGGATATTGAATCTTAAGGGCACAATTGTTTAACCAAATATCATTCCAGAAATCCACTGATTGGCCATTTCCAATAATTCTTGTATTATTTATTTGTACCAAATTATATAATCGACTAACACCTGCCCAAAAAGGTGAAGCATTTTTATTGAATTTATTATATTTAACAGTAACTATTTCTTTCCATAAACTATTATGTTGTTGATATACAAACATCCAAGCCCATTTACATATTAAAGAATAATTCATTTGTGAAATGTTTAAAATACCCCACCCCCCATATTCTTTCTTTCTACACAATCTTTCCCATTTTACTAATGATATTTTCTTTTTATTATTTTGGCATGATCCTGACCATAGAAAATCCCTCCTAACTTTATCAACTTTCTTCCTTACCCATATTGGTATTCTGTGTATTGAAATGTAATATAATGGTACTGTTGATAGAATTGCATTAACCATTACTAACCTTCCTCCTAATGACAACATTTTTCCTTGCCACTTAGGGAGTTTATTTGAAATTTTATTTATCATATCTGTCCAATCTGCTCTACTCGGTTTTCTCCAATGTAGAGGATGACCCAAATATTTTAGGGGCAGTTTTCCTATTTTACAACCAAACTTTTCTGCATACAATTCTCCTATATGTGATTCTATATTCAGTGGGATAATTTCAGTTTTACTATAATTAATTTTGAGTCCTGATAGCCCTTCAAATGTTTTCAAGCACCATATTAAAATTTCAATCATATTTTCACCATCTTTAATAAATATAAGGGTATCATCCACATATTGTAAATTCATTATTTTTTTCCATCCTTTAAAGTTGGACCCAAGCCATTAAAATGATGTTTTTCAATCCCTACTTCTAACATTTTTGATAAAGCATCCACAGCAATTATAAATAAGTATGAAGATATGGGATCTCCTTGTCTCAAACCTTTTTTACATTCAAAAAATGTACCTAATTGACCATTTATCATTACAGCACTATGACCTCTAAATAAGATTTTTTTCTATCCATGTTATCCATGTTTCATCAAAACCCCTATCTCTCAATGTTTTAATTAAAAAATTCCAATCTACCTGATCAAAAGCTTTTTGAAAATCCAATTTAATCAAATAACCTTTTTCTTTATTTTTATGTACTGAATGCAAAATTTCATGTGCAGCTATAATACTTTCCATAATATTCCTCCCTTTTAGTGAAGCACTTTGATTTTTGCTAATTATTCTACTTAGAATCCCTTACATTCTATTTGCTAAAACTTTTGTGAAAATTTTAAAGCTACAATTCATCAAGCTTATAGGCCTAAATTCTTTATATTATTTGCATCTTTTATCTTTGGAATTAAAATTATAGCTGCTCTATTTAATTTTGAAATATCTAATTTGTTTTGATAAAAGTCATTGAATAAATAAAAAATGTCAAACTTAATGATCTCCCAACATGACTGATAGAAACCTATGGAAAATCCATCAGGCCCTAGAGCCTTATTAGGATCCATTTGTTTCACTGCATTATGAATTTCTTCCATAGTGAAAGGCTTTATTAATTCTTGATTTTCCTGAAATGTTACTTTTTCATTATCTTTCCAAATTGAACTACTTAACTCAGCCCATGTATTATCTTTGTGACCTAATACATGTTTAAAATATTGATGTATGTGTTTTGAGAAAACTTTTTCATCTCTAGTTTCTATATTATCTATCATTAAAGTAGTTATTGTATTATTATTCTTTTGAAAAGAAGCAATTTTATGAAAAAACTTTGAATTTGCATCTCCTTCCTTTAACCATTTTGTTTTAGCTCTTTGATGCCAATATATAGCTTCACTATGATGCAAATTATCTAATTCATTTTGTTTTGATGCATATTCATCCACTTTCCAATCTGTTAGATTTCTTTGTTCAGCCAGTATTTCATATAGGTTCATTCTCTGTATTATATCTTTCTTAGCATCTTTAATTTCTTTTCTGAAATTTGCACTCCATCCCTTAAGTTTTTGTTTTATATTATCCATCTTTACTTTCCAATCTAAACTTCTATTTATTCCTATTCTAATATGTGACCACCATTCTTTGATCCTATCCAAAAAATCTTCTTGAAGTGTCCAATTCTGTTCAAATCTAAATATGTATCTATTATTACTTTTGAAATTACCAATTTCAATACATATCAGGTTATGATCTGATAATTGTTTAGGTAAAGCATATGTTGCTGTGATACTCATTTCAGATACCCAATGATTATTTATAAAAAATCTATCTAAACAAGCTTTTTGAATACTTTTCCCTCCTCTTGCCCAAGTAAACCTCCTATTGCTACATTTAAATTCTATCATATCTGACTCCTCAATCCATTTATTAAATTTCTCCACATTTAATTTTACATATGAAACCCCTTGTTTTTCATTTCTTTTCCTAATGACATTAAAGTCCCCTCCTATTATCCATGGCCAATTATATATTTTTGATAAAATTTTTAATTCTTTCCAAAAAAGTTCTCTATTTTGTGCATTTGATGGCCCATAAACTGTTGTACAAACAAATATTATACCTTCTTTTTTATGTCTGATTACAGCTGAAAGTGTGTGAACACCTTTTACCCAATTTATTATTTCTAATTGTTCTCCCTTAATTCCCATTAAAATCCCTCCAGCAGATCCTCTTGCTGGTATAGTTTCCCAACTAAATCTCACATTTAAATTATTTAAACTTCTGTTACTAAAGTTTTCTCTTTTGGTTTCTTGAATACCTATTATGTCCACTTTCTCATTTATAATGAAATCTTTAATCATTTGTCTTTTACTATTCTTTCCTAATCCTCTAACATTCCAATTGACTATTTTAATCATTTAATTCAGTTATCTCCCTATCTTTATTGCTGATGGCTCCTAAACAGAAATTAATCAACTTATCTAATTTTTGTCCCATTTGTTCATACTCTTTATACCTCATGTTATCTATAAACACATTAGTATCTACATTTGTATCTATTAAAGTAATTCCCCAATCAGATAAAAGAGTACCAATTCTTTCATCTGATTGGATTAATTGACATAGAGTTTTACCATAAGCTTGCTGCATTGCCTTGCTTTTTATGTAACTTCTTCTAATGCTAGCCCCATTTGGTCTTGCTTTGGATGCTCCTGCTTTTATCAACTGCAAACTTTCTTCATTCATCTTCTTTTGGTTGCTAATTATTTGATGACTTGTGCTTCCGGGACCTTCCTGAAAAATTTCTTCATTCTGCTTCACCATTTGAGCCTTGAGCTTCTTCAATTCTTGTCTCAACAGCTTATTTTCCAATCTAGTTTCCTCATATTCTCCCATTATGTCATCTTCTACTTCTATTACTTTTTTACCTTTCTCCATCTCCTGACTTTTCCTCTTACCAGGATTAACACTTTTGGTACTTGAAATAGGAGGCCTACTTCCTATATTTTGGTTGCAACTATCACCACTACCTGGCTTTGTTTCTACACTAACCTCTTTACTCTTCTCATTTAGTATTGGTTTGGTAATGGGTATAGCTTGTTTAACAACCTCCTTCTGGCTCTCTTTTGTGGCCTTGCCTTGGCTCTTTCCCCCCTTAAAAATGCATATATTTTAGAGCCACAACTCACAATACAAAGTGCAAATGGCTGATTTGGACCGTTGAAAATATTGTCCATATTAAAATCTATTTGGAAACCAAATTTTTTATTTTTTGATTTTTTTACTATTTTATTGGATGAATAGAAAATGCGTTAAATTGGAGGTCTGTAAATCGTTAGATTGCTAAGTTTTCTACCTATCCGATAAAATAATAAAAAAGTTTCAAAAAATAAAAAAATTGGTTTTCAAGTAGATTTTAGTATGAACAACATTTTCAACGGTTCGGATCAACCATTTGCAGTTTTATTATGAGATTTGAGTCTAAAGTATATGCATTTTTGTGCTTTGTAAAGTACTTTAACCTAACTACATATATATATAAAGAAAATTTTAATCGTAGAAGATACACTTTCAATTAAATTAATATATTACAAAGTTTAATTTAAAGAAAATGAACTATTTAACATCAAACTTGTTTTTAACTAGAGTGATTAATTTGATAGGAGTGCATGCCATGCATTGATAGTAGAATTAAGATTACAGTGCATGCATATCTAACTAGCTAATAAATAATATATATTTAAGTAATGAAACCTAGCTCTAGGTTGTTATTGAATTAATTAATTAGTAATTTGATGATTAGTACATGTCGATGAGCTCAATGAGCTTCTTTGCCACTGCACTCGCATACACCGAGGAACCCTTCAATATCTGCATTGCATGTTGGCATTCATAATTTCATGATCCATCATCATTCATCCAAATATCCAATATGCATATCAAGTTAACATTGATCAATATTAATTACCTGCGTGTTGAACATGTAGACGTGGCATTCTCCGATGATGCCGCCGACCAAATTTAGGAGCTGGAGGCGCAGCTCGTCAATGGTGCGCGACACCGGCAACAGGCAGCCGATGGACTTTTTCTTCTTGGTGATCTTAATGTTGACCTCGTCCTCAATGATTCTGACGTCCACCAGCGCCTCCTTGGATCTCATTTGCAGCCACGAGCTGCGCAACCGCGGCCGTGGCCCCTGCCCTTGACTTGGCACCGCTTCTTCTTCTTCTCTCTGATCTCCAATGTTCATATTAATACTATCCGACACAAGGAGCACTTCCGAGCTCTCTGCTGCACTGTCGACTATCTTGTTGTTCAAGCCAACACAGAAGGAGCTCGCAGAGCACGACTTGAGCCGTTTCTTCTCCACCAGCAGCCTGAGCTCGTTCACCGTGCGACCCAGCTCGTTGATGTAATCTATGGCATCCGACACTATGGTGGCGCGGTCGTCCTTGGTCCTGTTGGGGATGAGCTCCTTGAGCATCTCGTACTTCTCCCCCAGCCTCTCTCTCCTCTGCTTCTCCTTCTTCTCTACGCCCTTCCCTGCCACTCTGAAGAAAATAGTAAAGAAGATGAAGATTGGGAGAAGACAAATTGAATTTTATTGAATTCTCATTCTTGATTACATCTGAGACAAAAGTCTCTGTATTTATAGAGTACAAGATCTAACTGCCTATACAATTGTCTAACTAACTGTTAAGCAGTAATTAATTTGTAACTAATCCTATTGAGTCTTCTGTGAACAGTCTGTGTTGCTTTTCCTGTTGCCATCAGAAGTATTGTGTCTATTACTCCCCCTCAAACTGAAGGTGGTGAAATCAATTTCAGTTTGTGTCGAATGTGCTCGAAGCGTGATGTAGAAAGTGGTTTTGTGAAAGTGTCAGCTATCTGATCTTTGGAGCATACGTATCGAACCATGAGTTGATTTGTAGTAACTCGGTCCCGAATGAAATGATAATCTATCTCAATGTGCTTCGTACGAGCATGAAACATTGGATTTGAGGCAAGAAAGGTTGCTCCAATGTTGTCACACCAAAGTATTGGGGGAGATGCGAGTTGGATCTGTAGTTCGGTGAGTAAAAATTGTACCCACATGAGTTCGGCACATGTAGTAGCCAGGCTTCGATATTCTGCTTCGGTGCTAGAGCGAGAAACTGTTTGTTGCTTTTTAGCGCTCCATGAGATTAGATTAGGGCCTAAGAAGATACAAAATCCAGTGGTTGACTTGCAATCATCAGGACATCCAGCCCAGTCTGCATCACTATATGCGTGAATAGTGAAGTTTGTACTTGGTTGGAAGAAGAGTCCATGGGTGAGAGAGCCTGCAAGATACCGAAGGATTCTTTTGACTGCTGTCCAGTGTGTGGTTTTGGGTGAATGCATGAATTGTGATACTTTGTTCACAGCAAAGGATAGGTCGGGTCGAGTTATGGTAGCATATTGAAGTGCACCCACAATACTCCTATAAAGTTGAGGATCTTCAAAGGAATTACCATCAAATTTTGAAAGAGAGGTTGATGTGGAGATTGGTGTAGGAGAAGGGTTTGAGTCTAGCATCTTTGCTCTTTGTAAGAGGTCACTGATGTACTTTTTTTGGGAGAGATGTATGCCATTAGAAGTGTGAAGTACTTCAATCCCTAGAAAGTAATGAAGTGCACCAAGGTCTTTGAGAGCAAATTTTTGTTGGAGGAAGGAAATACAAGTAGAGATTGCATCGTCATGAGATGAGGTGAGGATGATATCATCTACGTAAACAAGGATAATGAGAATATGTCCTTGATGATGTGCAATAAAGAGAGAAGGATCGTAGGAAGATGGTTGGAAGCCAAAAGACAAGAGTGCTTCGCTTAGTTTGTGAAACCATGCTCGGGGTGATTGCTTGAGCCCATACAATGATTTGGTAAGAAGATAAACATGATGAGGTAATGAGGGGTCCTCAAAGCCCGGTGGTTGTCTCATGTATACGGTTTCCTTCAAATCACCATGTAAAAATGCGTTTTGCACATCCAATTGTTTTAGTTTCCACCCTTTTGATATGGCCAAGGCAAGTACTATTCGTATAGTAGTTGGTCGTACTACTGGTGAAAAAGTTTCTTGATAATCAATTCCTTCCTCTTGATTATATACTTTGGCAACTAATCGGGCTTTATATCGTTGAATATTCCCATTTGAGTCCTTTTTGAGTTTGAATACCCATTTGCAACCAATCACGTTTTGGTTAGGGTCAGGAGGAACTAATTTCCAGGTTTGGTTTATAGCTAGAGCATCAATTTCTGTTGCCATCGCTTGTCGCCATTCGGGAATAGTATTTGCTTGGCTGAAAGTTGTAGGCTCTGTTTCTTTAGAGGCAGAGAGAGAGAGCGATAAAATCGCTAAATTGTCTAGCCCTTCTTGTGCCATCAGTGGTTCTAGTTACCATATGGTGCTGAGAGATTGAATTTGCTGCTCCAGATGGTTTTAAGGGGTTTTGAATCAGTTCTGGGTCATCTCGGGCTAAAACAGGGGAAGGAGCATGGTCAACAGAGTCAACAACGTTTGAATTGTGGTTGGGTGGCTCTCGGTCAGGTCGGTCATCAGAGTTAACCTCGGTCAGGCGGAAAAAGTGATGGAGCCCCATTGCTTTCTGTCGGGTGCTGTGAACCGAATCGAACAGTTGGAGAATTTGGGCTTTCTCCTGTTGAGTCGGCCTGCTGAAGAGGGAGTTGAGTTTCTGCTGTGGGCCGAGTGCTGTCGGAAGAGCAAATTGGGCTGCCAATGGTTTGAAGAATTTGCAGATTTGTTGCCAGAGAGGTACCATCAACCTGAGAGCTTTCCTGTTGTACATCTTTGAAAGGAAAATTGTTCTCATCGAATTGTACATGTCCCGAAATGTACAATCGATTTGTTGGAAGATGAAGACATTTGTAGCCTTTTTGAGAGAGTGCGTATCCAAGAAATACACATGGTAAAGCCCTTGGTTCCATTTTGTTTGCATTATAAGGTCGAGTTAGGGGAAAGCAAAGACATCAAACAATTTTGAGGAGAGAAAAATCGGGTTGTCTTTTAAAGAGAGTCTCATATGGGATAATAGATCGAGAAGAAGAAGGTAGCCGATTTATAAGATAAACAACATTAGAGAACATTTCATCCCAATATGAGCTTGGAATAAAGGCTTTTGTCATCATGGAAAGAGAGAGTTCCATTATATGACGATGTTTTCGCTCGGCAAGGCCGTTCTGTTGGGGTGTATAAGGACACGATGTGTGGTGAATTATTTGAGGAAATTGAGAGAGAATTGATTTATATTCACTTCCACCATCGGTTCTTAACACTTTTATTTTGGATGTAAAAAGATTCTCTACTTGTGCTTTAAAGATAGAAAAGATTCTAGTTACCTCACTCTTTTGGGACATAAAATATATCCAAGTGTAACGGGAAAAATCATCAACAAAAATGATATAATAACGAAAATCGTTATATGAAACAATTGGTGAAGGACCCCATACATCAGAGTGTATCAACTCCAAAGGAGAACTAGTAGAAGATAAAGAAGGGGAAACCAATGTGAAGGATAGAGAGTCCACTACCATTCCCGATTTGAAGAGCATCGGGTCCATTGTATTCATAGAAATTGGAGAGGTTGTTTAAGTCGCTTGTGACATGATTTGTTGCCCCGGTATCAAGAACCCACCCATTCATTTTGGTTGTGTTTGGGTGAAAAGGTTGAGCAATAAAAGCTTGAAATGATTGAGGTGAATCTTTCTCAAAACGGTACCAACAATGCTTAGCAAGATGCCCATATTTTGAACAAATTTGGCAAGTTGCATCTACCTTTGGAGCTGGTGCTCTGCTGGGTCCAAAAGAATTTCGCTGGTTTTGCTGTGGGTATTTTTGGGCTGTCTGTGTCGCTCCAGAGGAAAATCCAGATCCATTGCTCGTGTTGCCATCAGTCTGTGGCATGGGCTGGTTCTGTTTGTAGCTGGGCCTAGAAGAGGAATAGCCCGAATTCCACCGTTGCTTAGGTTGATTCTTCTGGAAGCGGGTTCGATTGTCAGTGTGAATACCAGATCCGACACCAGATCGAACAGCAAAGGCTTGAGGCTGAGAAAACGATGAAGCAGCATTTTGAGAAGAGAGGAAAGCCTCATGGCTAAGCAAAATACCGTGAAGGTCAGAAAAGGAGATGGATTCCTTGCGATTGATTGTGGTGAGAGCTACTGTGAAAGGATTAAACTCAGATCCCAATCCGTTCAGTGCCGCCATGACAAGATCGTCGTCGGAGATGGGATTGCCGATGAAAGCTAGCTCATCAGCCAGCTGTCGAATCTTGTTGAGGTATTCATTGCAAGATAGCCCCCCCTTGCTGATAGTCTGTAGCTGTCGGCGAAGATCTTGTAACCGCGCTCTGGAAGAAGATGAGAATACTGATAGGAGGTGTGCCCATACTTTAGAGGTGGAAGAGAAAGCTGCGACCTATGCTTGTATCGCCTCGGTTAGAGACGATCGGATCCAGCCGAGAATCATCTGATCCTGACGATGCCACTTCAGAAATTCGGAATTGACAGTAAGCGAGCCTTCTGAGCTGCTGACTGAGGGAGGAGGAGTGCCATCGATGTATTTGGCAAGGTTATACCCATGGAGAATCGGTAAAACCTGAGACTTCCAAGTCAGGTAATTTGTATGGTTTAATTTGGTGGAGATAGGAACTGTGATCGGGATAACAGAGTCAATAGCTAAGGGAATTGGATGATCTCCAGAGGTTGCTGTTGAATCAAGAGAATTTGGGATAGGATCGGTAGGTGTAGCCATGGTGTGAGCCAGATGGCTCTGATACCATGAAGAGAATAGTAAAGAAGATGAAGATTGGGAGAAGACAAATTGAATTTTATTGAATTCTCATTCTTGATTACATCTGAGACAGAAGTCTCTGTATTTATAGAGTACAATATCTAACTGCCTATACAATTGTCTAACTAACTGTTAAGCAGTAATTAATTTGTAACTAATCCTATTGAGTCTTCTGTGAACAGTCTGTGTTGCTTTTCCTATTGCCATCAGAAGTATTGTGTCTATTCCCCGCCTCCTCTCTGCCTCCTACCCCCCGCCCCTACTCGTGAGCTCTCAACCTGCCCCTGTACACCACTTGTGTAATTCATGTAGTTGTTGTTGTACCCCTCCACCATTCCCGGTACAAACCGGGAGCTTTCGCTCGGCAGCAACCCGTACACATCTGTCACCATGTTCTGATCCGGCAACGGCTGCTGGTGCTGGTACGATAGGTCCTGTTGCTGGTATAGCATGTCATGTGGTAGGTGAGGCGGTGCACTGAGGCGGGTGGAGGAGTCAATGTGGTAGGTGAAGTAGTTGGATGCGGTGACGTCGTGTTGGAGGTGGAAGTCGAGATCCGGGTAAGTGGGGTTGGCGAAGGCTGACAAGTCCTGCTGGTAGGTGATGGCAAAGACGTCATGATCTCCGGGTAGGCTGGGTTGCTCTTGCTCTTGCTCTTGCTCTTGCGTGATGATGCTTTCGTGGGGCGTCATGATCTCACCCTGCTGCTGCTTCTGGAGCTGATACATCGGCTAGGCTGGCATCATGCAGATTCAGCAAACAACAAATGAAACAAAGATTATTAGTTACATATTATTATTATTAATATTTGTTCTCCAGGCATGCATGTGTGTATATATATGTCTATCAGAATTAGCTTGATCAGCACTCTTCGTTCATATTCATGCCATATACTTCATTAGTCAAGATTAAGGGATATATATATGTTACAGTATGTATGTATGTATGTATGTATGTATGTATGTATGTATGTATATGTGTGTGCATATGGGTTGAAGTAAGAAACAAAGTAAATTAATAAAGTAGAAAGGCAAACAGGGAAGAAGAGAAGGATGAGAAAGGATGGCGCTTTGGAAGGAAGCTGAAGCTACCTAGCTATCTGGCAAATTAAAGAAGGAATATGAGAACTGAGAACTGAGAAGTGAGAAGGAGGCGGTTTCAGGTTTGAGGTTTGAGGTTTGAGGTTTGGAAGAGTGAATGAAGATGAGACAAGACAATTCAATTTAATTGTAATGGAGCTCTTTCTCTTCTCTTCTCTGCTCTGCTCTGCTCTTCTCTTCTCTTTTAGCAAGGAGCAAGGAGCAAGGAGCAAGGAGCAAGGAGCAACACAATTGAATTGCAACTTCAACTCTGGCCTCTGGCCCCCCTAGAAACTCCCCAAATATCAAAACCGAACAAAGATCCTCTACTGGCAACTGACTACTTGCTTACTGGCTGCTTGTTATTACTTATATATTCTATCTGAATCCTAGAAAATAAACGAATTCTCGAATTTGTGGGGGTAGCTATGCAAATGCAAATGCAACAAGCGAGTTCACCAGTACAGACGTACAGCCCAGTCCAGTCCAGTCAACCTCCCTTTCCAAAAAGAAAAAAGAAGAAGAAGAAAAGCATCATATTCATTCATATATATAAACGCCCCAGAGATCAAGATTAATATCGCGAATGCCACACCACACGGTAGGTACACACGGAACTACGGAAGATTGATTGATTGATTAATTACAGAGACAGAGACAGAGACAGAGAGAGTCATGCGATTGGAACCCGATTCCTATCCTATTTCCTATGTCATGCCTAGGGATTTAATAACGGGGCGGGTCGGGTATCCGTGGATCCGACTCGTCCGGATCTACGGATCCACGGGTAAGGCAGATCCACGAGTACGACGGGGCGGGTATGCACGAGTTCGAACTCAAAACCCCCAACTCGATCCGTGATAAACCCGGGCGGGTAAGGTTCGGGTGGGTCGGGTCGAATCCGTCCGACTTTTCGAATTTTTTTGAATTTTTGAATTTAAAAATGCACATTATTTTAATATATATATATATATATATATATATTTTCGAATTTTTCTGAATTTTTTTTGAATTTTTTTGTTTTGTTTTGAATTTTTTTGAATTTTGCACGGTTCCACGGGTTCACGGGTCGGGCACGGGCGGGTCTTGGGACGGGTCGGGCACGGATCTAGACGGACACAGATTTAGACGGGTTTGGAGGGGTTTCAGGCACGAGCACGAATCGGGCACGGGTCGGACACGGACGGGTAGACCCGCCCGGATTTTTTTTAATCTCTAGTCATGCCCCAACGGCTTCCCTTCCTTTTTTCTCCCCTATTTCTATTTCTACAATTAATTAATTAATATAATATATATGTACACTATTACATTAGAAATTAGAAATAAGAATAGAATAAAAGCTTGTTGGGCCAGGCTTAAATCAACGGAGAAGAGAAGACGCAAATGAAAAGCCAGCCAGCGCAGGATAACCAGCCCAGCCCAGCCCAGCCCAGCCTCTTTCTCTTTCATCTCTTTCATCTCTTTCTCTCTCTCTCTCTCTCTCTCTTTCTATTTCTCCGTCTCTCTCTCCGAGTTGAGTTGCGAAGTCTTCCGTTCAGTTCATTCGGATTCCCCTTTAATTCTCCCATCTCATCTCAATTCCCAGAAGAGAGAAGAGAGAAGAGAGAAGAGAGATCCATCGATACATATATGACGCAATCCCACGCGTACGGCGAGGAGTGGTACTGGGACGAGCGGTACCGCAATGAGCATGCGGTGGCGCAGGCGGGAGGTTTCGACTGGTACCAGCGCTACGAGGCCGTGGCGCCGCTGCTGCGCCTGCTGCTCCGACCCTCCCACCGACTCCTGCTCGTCGGATGCGGCAACTCGCGTAAGCTTCCTTCCTTAATTCATTCATTGATTGATGATTGATTTGGAGTTGGAGTTGGAGTTGGAGTTGATTGACATTGAATGAATTGTATGTATGCAGCGTTCGGCGAGAAGATGGTGCAGGATGGGTACTCAGAGGTGGTGAACATCGACATCTCCTCCGTCGTCATCCGCGCCATGCAATCCCACTACTCCCATCTCCCCAACCTCCAATGTCTCTTGACTTTCTTAATCACTCAATTCTCAATCTGCTCCCAATTACAATTACAATTACACTTACACTTACACTTACAATTACACTTACAATTACTGCCCAGATCTGAAGATGGATGTGCGTGACATGTCGCCTTTCCCAGATCATTCCTTCCATGCTGTTATTGATAAAGGTATCTGTATCTCCCATTCTTCTTCATCCATCAATCCATCAATCATTCTATTTCATTTATCTATCTAATCAATCTATCCATCATTCATATCATTCATTCCTTGCCAGTCCCAGGCCTAGATTAGAATCCTTCTTCTTTTTCTCTCATTGCAGGAACTCTAGACTCCATTATGGTCAGTGCCTCCATCCCTCCCTCCATTATGACCAAATTATACCTCTCACCCACTCACTTCCCCACTCTTCTTTCTTTTTAGTGCGGCAATGATTCCCAAGCTCATGCCTCCAAAATGTTGAAGGAGGTCCATAGGTACCCACCCCAATTCTTTTCTCCATTATTACTTTATTTTTTTGTTCTTTCCTTCCATTTTATCAATCAATTAATTCTTTCTTTTGCTTTCAAAGGGTTCTCAAGGAAGGAGGCATATATATTATGGTAACTAACTGTATTTCTTTTCCTTTTACTCTTTTCATGCTTCCCTTTTCGTTCCTAAACAAACAATCATCCTGCTACAGATAACGTACGGAGATCCCACCTATCGCTTGGGTTTGCTCAGGGATCTCAACTTATGGAACATAAGTGTTCATGTAGTTGGTTAGTATTTATTTACAAATGACACTATTTTCAAAATGGCCTTGTCCGTATACACATTGCTTTCACATCTGGTTTGTACATCATAAACCCCAGCTGACAAGATTTAGTATTTCAAAATCAGGGATTGGTTGTTGTTTCATTGGGTTTAGCTTCTGCATAACTTGGCATATCTGTCTAAATTGCTTTAATTTGTGCTCAACTTGGGTCATGTTAGAATACAGTGAGGTTCAGCTGACCTATATTTGCTTCCCTGATGCTGTTTTGTAGGATGTATTATGCAGCAGATAAACATTTGCAATCATCGAGCCCCCTAAATTACGTTCTCATTTCTCTTGTTTACCCCCATTTCAAGATATGTCAATGTTCATATAAATACTTGGACAATAATATGTGCTTGTAGATAAAATAGAGAAAAGTCCTGATAAGAGAGCTTGGGATATCACAAAGCCATTGCCTCTAAATGAAAGTGGGAGCTCTGTCGCTGAAATTCTTGGCCCCAAACCTGATGTCCATTACGTTTATGTTTGCACTAAGGTAATTTTAACTTGCTGCAAATCTCAACCAATCACCTCTACCGGTTCATTTGTAAACTAAACCATTTGGTACTTTTGTGAAGCTTTTCTTTTATCAATTGATTGAAAATTAACTTATTTGAAAGGCTATGATATGTACAGTGTAATTTCAATATTTTCTTCAATTGGACAGTATTACCCTCATTAATAACAGGCTCCCTTTCTAAGCCTGAATCATGCTAAAAGTGAACCTAACGGATTCATGCCGTTGGTTATCATTTGCATGAATGATTTTTGAAGCCACAAAAAACTTGTGCATTTTTCACTGTTTAACAGTTGGATTTACGTGCACATAACCCACAAAATAAATGTTTACTGCTGATTTGCAAATGCTGAAATTTTGATGTCATTTGCAGATGTAAAATATTGGGTTTAATTACCAACTACCCTTCCTGCTTCAAGCAGTTATGCTACAATTGCAATGAAGCCAACCCTTTTCAAGTGTAGGAGGAATAATAGTTTCTTAGTTTGCTGTATCTCCACTCTGATTGTCTACTTTCAGTATAGTCATGCTTTATGAAAGTGTGTACTTACACTTGGGCATATGAATATGATGTCATGGGGGCAAAAGGAAATATATATGAACTCCATATGTCCTTTCATGTACCTTAGACTTTTGAATTGCAAGCATGACTAACTCATGATGCACACATAATAAATATGTCAGGATGGCTCAATGCGGGAAGAGTGACAATGCAAGGAAATGGAAATTCAATTATTTATTCATTGTATCAGACAATGGAATGAGGAAAGGAAATGAAGGTTTTGTTTGTTTCCTATCCTATTAGAACTAACATGCTGTACCACTATACATTTCTCATTTTTAATGTTAATTTTTTTGTATTTAACTCCCAATTGGTTATCCAAGTTGTATGAAAGTTCCGTTGGTCTTATTAACATTGGCATGGTAATTGTTTATTTAATTTTGTCTGATTAGTTGCCGGAAGCTTGTTTTTTTTTTTTTTTTTTTTTTTTTTTTGATAGCTGGGATGAGATTGTGGAGTTTGAATTGAGAGGAGAGATAGCGAGGAGAGGAGAGGATGGTGTCTCCATCCATCCATCCATCATTATAAAGAAAAGAAATTAAAGCTCTGCTTCGGAGAAGTGTAAAGGAGGAGAGGAGCGATGAAGAAATCCTGCTTTAACAATAGAATCCTCTACCCATTCTCTTCCACTCCCTTCCCATTTGCTCTCATTTCTGTAGTACAGACTAAGGATCATAAAGTGGTGGCAAAGTGACTGGATGAGGGTGTTACATCAGTAGCATTACAAATTGGTAGTGAGAATGTGAGATAGGAAAAGTAAATCGCTAGTTGGTGGGCAACAACATTTCTCTCTCTCGACACAAAAGTGCATTGAAAACCATGATTCTGATTTAGCAACTGATAGGCCTTCATGATGCAGCGATGAGCTTGCCAGTTGCCACTCTATTGTAATCGGTGGTCTTTGTCCTTCACTAGAAAGACCAACTGCTGACAGTCTGAGTTAAAAACACAATGGCGAGCGGTCTAGTCCCAATCTGAAAAGCATAGCTTTGATTTCCTGGTCTATGGGCAAGGTCTGTAGGTTTTCTGCAGCAGAGTGGTCCGTGCCTGTGAAGGTATCGAGCAATTGGGGATCTAGTGAAGAAACCCAATCTTGTGGCACATGGTGTTGATGCTCCTCAAAAGATCCTTGTAGAACAGTACAAACTCAAACTCAACTGCAACTGTTAGTGGGGGCATAAAAGAAACATATGTCAACGCTCAGCAACCCACACCAAGACAAACCTCCTCTAGAAAGAGGAGGGAATCCCCATTCATCTTTCAAACCATGATCTATCCATCTAGTGCATCACATGCACTCCTCCGCACAAACTCTAGAACTGAACTTCGCACGATCGAGTCATGCTCTCTAGCACGAACAAAAGCATCGTAGCATCCACCGATTTCTTTGCCGTCGACAACAAAAAATGGAACCCTAGCTCCGCTTTGCCCCGTGGAGTTCTCTGTTGTGATCAAAGGTCAATTTTGAATTCGAGAAATTATTTTCAGTTCAATAGAAAGATTTGGAGAGAGTATAATTTTATATATTCTATGAATATTTGATAATTAATTATGAATCTTTTCAAGATACGTTAACACCTTTATAAATAGTGTTGGGTCTCCATGCACTTTCGATTATCGACAATGGCACACGTGTTGTGCATAGCCTCTATTTTCTTTCTTCATTAAAGAAATTACTTCTTAGTTCATTCATGACCTTGAAGAACATATGGGAACCATGATATGCTTGGATAGGCTCGTTAGTGCATCGTTCCGAGCTTCTGCACCTCCATCACCAAGGACTTTGTTGGAAGAGCAAGTGTACAATGGAGGAATTCACATCCCCTGAAATGGTCAGCAGCAGTGGGCCCCCTGCATTCTCACCGCTGCTACAGCGTCGAGTGCTGCCCGCACAGTATTTTTGCTACAGTACCAACGAATTTACAGCGTAACAGTGCTGTCCGCTGACCATTTCGGAACCCCACATTATTTCGGAAGATACGTATTTTGGTGACCATAAGGGTGAAAGGTAAGTATTGCTTCCGCTGTTATTAGTTTTATTCCGGACAGTTAAGCACGAAGGTCGGTCCTATTTATAACTGTAATTCTGGAGTTGTAAATTAGGTTCTGTGGCTCTAGTCTAAATGAAATTGCACCAACAGATTGCCCTTGGAGGATTCAGGCTTACAGACTTCGAGATGATAACAAAACCTTCAATGTATATGCATGTATAACTTAGACTCATGTCGTTATCATATATTAATTTGTACTTTAATATCTAATGTGAGTTTGGAATTTTCCTAACATGTAGGTGACAATGTTATCACACCCGCATACATGTTCATCCACTACCATGATTGAAGGGAAGATGACTAACTTGACTTGGGTATCAGATATGGCTTCAGATTGGTTAAGAAGAAATCCATCAGCCGGTGCAAGACAAGTACATAATAAGTTAGAAGATGTGTTTCACATTAAATTGAGTTATGGTAAAACTTAGAGTGGGACACAAGCTGCTCTTGTGCAACTTCAATGGTCATGGGAGCAGAGTTTTCAATTGATATCAATTTTAAGGTAGAATTGAAAACGAATACCAGTTACAGACCCATATACAAGCCTCTTGATATCAAAACTCAATGTATACCAGTAATAGACCCATATACAAATGCACAAATACCAGTAACAGACCCATATACCAGTAATATACCAATAAAAATCATAATGTTCTTGTATTTTTGGGCATTTGTAGAAGAATCTTCCTGGATTGTCCTCTGATTTGCTCTTAAATCTCAATAGCTTATTATTGCAGATCAGACAAGCCATAATCGGTAGGACCCTGTTTTTGGACATAGCAGTACTGGGCGACATGAATTGAGTCGTGCTTGCTGAGGAAGTGGAGAAATGACGATGTATGAAGGCAAGGTGGAAGAGAGCTAGGGTTTCTGCGATAGAGATGTAGCTAGGGTTTCTCAAACAGAAGAAAGCTAAGGTTTCTGCTACAGGGATTGATTGAGTAGCTAGAGTTTCTCAGGCTTGGAGAGACCTCAGGCAGCGATGAGATGTTCTCGAGTTCGTCAGAGAGAGGAGGTGTTGAGTATGTCTAGATCATGAATCGAATCGACTCATTCAAATTTGAATCAAATCGACTAATTCCCATTCGATTATGTTTACAACAGGCTAGGAGTAGTATGGTCTATATATTTAATTTGTCTTTTTTAAATGAAGACAAAAATTATAAAAAAAAGTCAAGTGACATTTTCAAGAGCAAACTCAACTTCT
>CAXKVX010001749.1:0-47618 GCA_964058865.1 Eleocharis quinqueflora
TCTTGATTTAATAAAAAAGATTAAAAGTAGGCGAAGGCCTAAATAAAATTAGTAAATAGTTACATATATAATTAGTTACAAAAGAGCCGTAGTTTCAATTTCCTGTAGGCATTTGCCCAGAAGAAACTTTCAAATAAACAGAAATCCTGTATAGGTTGAAAATTGAAAAGAAAAGAAGAATCTACGTAAAGAAACTATATATATCATGGTGGGTTTTGCTAAGATGTTCTTCTTTTAAGCAAATATAGACACTATAATGCATGATTGGAGATGTGATGGCATAAGAAAAATTTACGAGCGAAACATGGTAGCAAAACCCATATCATTATACAAATGTTGTCATTTTCTTTTATGATAAAACTAAAATTACCAAACCTACGAATTTGGGAATCTGCAATGCTCTCTGTATCTACCTTCTAAGGATGTCCTAACACCTACTCTGCCAAGCTTAATCAAGGCTTCAGTAAAAGCGCGCCCGCTTGCCACTCAAGAAATATCGCAGTAGAGCTATATTCTAACACGGAAGGAATGTGAAATGCGAAATGCGAAATGAAAGAATATAGTAGTGGATAGAAGATGTTATTTCGGTATATCATCATATAGAAGGAATACCAAAATATATTGTTCCGTATGACAAAATTAACAATGAAATTCGCAAAGTAATTAATAATATTTAAGTATATTATATATACTTTATTATTATTATTATTAAATTTATTATTAAAATAATATTATTAATTATTACTAATTATTTTCATTTTTATTATTTAAAATAATGTATATTATTATAATTTTATATCATTGTTATTATTATTACTACAATTATCATTATTATTTGATTATGTTGTTTTATATTAGTAATTAAAAATATTTTAATATATTATATGTACTTTATTATTATCATTATTAATATTATTATATTATCTTTACTATTAAAATAATATTAATAATTACCATTAATTATTATTATTTTATTATTTTGAAATAATGCAAATTATTATAATTTTATGTTATTGTTATTATTATTACTATCATTATCGTTATTATTTGATTATGATGTATTATATTAAGTAATTAATAATATTTTATTCTATTATTTACTCAATTATTAGTATTATTTTTGTTATTAATATTCTTATATTATCATTATTACTATGATGTTACTAGTTATTATTGTTGTTATTATTATATTATTGTTATTATCATCAATATTATTGTTTTTATTTACTTTAGAAAATAATGTAGGTTATTATTAATGTATTATATTATTTAGTTTATTATTATTGTTGTTATTGTTATTGTTATTGTTATTGTTATTATACTATATCATTACCATTATTATTATTTTAACAATATTTTTATTATTTCAATTGATACTTATCAAACGATAATTTTAATTTTATTCTTTTGAATAGTTCAAAGTACCTCTCTTCTATAACTTTTCTAAAATCACACTATTATAAACTTACTATTCTAAATTGTGCTCTTTTTTCATTATTCTTGTTTTGCACCCAGATGGTCGTCTGGTTTAACGCGAAAGTATTCACCATGCTTTTTTTTCTTGGGTTGGTCTAAAGGATCTGGTTAGATGTCAGTACACCCTGGCCTTTTTCTTCCCACATTTTTCTTTCTCAATAAAAAAATGATGTCTTCCTCATTCTTTCTTCTTCTCAGAAAATTATTCCTTTCTTTTGCTCCTTCAAGCTCACCTTTAAACATTCTTTATTCAATTGTTTCTATCAGTTTTTGTTATAAATGATAAACTTATGAGAATTTAAGTTTTTTTTGTCTTGACTCGTCTCTTTAATTTTTTCTTTTTGACAACTCCTTTAATTGTTTGTTGTAAACATAAAATTAGACTGTTTGATTGGACCCAAGTTTACAAACTAAACAAAATATTATCCTAGATCAATTTTATAAAAAATTCTAAGATTTTAGGTCATTTAAAATAATATTTTAGGCCATTTTGAAATAATTCTAAGATTTAGGTCATTTTTAGAAAAAAAAAAATCTAAATACATTTTTTGCCCGAATTTTAATTTTATTTATTTTTTGGCCGAATAATAAGACATTTGTTTTTTTGGCTGAATATCTATAAAAGGATATATTTAAAAATATATATTTTATAAAAGAACATGTATGCAAAAAATATCTGTCGAATCTGTCACTTGGAATAAATGTTTGTCAAACGTGATAGTTCTAATTTTTCTTTAATGTTAGCATAGTGATTTGATGTATGCATCTTCAGAAAGAAAGCAAATCCAATAATCAACAGGATTAGCCTCACAAATTACTATTGTTTCTCACCGCTGAAAAATATGCTAACATTATACATCAAATCACTACTAGAATTTTCAATATTTACATGAAAAAAATACTATTTTTATGGACATAACCACATAAAAGACACTATTTTTGTGGAGTTACCACAAAACAACTCCCAACACAAAAATAGCATTTTTATCGAATTCCACGAAAGTAATTATTTCCGTGAACTTATCCACGAAATTAACTGTATGTTTGTATCCACGAAATTACTGTAGATATCACCAACTTTTTCATGGAAATAACAAATTTTCAACCAACATGTGTGTGTGAAAAATGGCAACATTTCATTTGTTATTCATAAATAATTACATTGACACATGCTAATTAAATTTAAGGAAAATGTTTCGCGGATCCCAACTTCGATACCGTCAGCGATACCAACTGAACACGTCCAGTTGAGTTTCGACGAAAATTTGTTTTACTTATGATGCATATTGTTTTCGTTATTATGCATGTTGTTTTCGTTATTGTGCATCTAATAACATGCATAACAGTTAAATACTTATGATTTATATGCTAAGTTCAATATGTTTTTTTTGTTTTATTTATGATTTATTATGAAAATTTGTTTTACTTATGGTGCATATTGTTTTCGTTATTATGCTGTTTTTGTTATTGTGCATCTAAAAACATGAATAACAGTCAAATACTTATGATTTATATGCTAAGTTCATTATGTTTTTTGTTATACTTACGATTTATTATGTTTTTGTTATTATGCATGATGTTTTTGTTATTATGCATGTTATTTGTATTGTTTTGCATGTTATTTACTTGCATAATAACAAAAAATAACATGCACAATAACAAAAACAACATGCATAATAACTAGAACAACTTTTCAAAATAAATGCAACTGGATTCGTCCAGTTCGCATCGATAGGCGTAGCGATCCGCATCGGTGAACGTAGCGACATTTGTTTTCAGTGGAGCGTCCGACCAATTATATGCATAATAACAAAAACAATATGCATAATACAAAAAACAACATGCATCATAAAAACAACAACATACAAACTGAATTCAACTGGATCTGTCATGTTGGTATCGATGGTGGTATCACTGAAGGTATCGATATATCAGCTCCCTAAATTTAAATAATGTAACTAGCACTCATTAAAAGGTTTTCAGCGTTGTATCCAAAAATGCAACATATAAAAATTATTTTACATCTTCATAAACATGTTACAAAATCTTCATTCTATACAAACAATACAAACATACATCTTCTCCACTAAGATTATGAAAGTTGTGGATTAACAAATATAATCTGAGTAACCTTAATTTTATTGATGAATTTATTTTTATTTGCTTCACTTATCCATCCAAATCATGCATCTAAAGCTCTTTCCTTCAAAAAGTAAATCAAAAATTGTGTTTATCTCTTCCAGACCAACCTCATGGTTATAAACTTGTCAAGCTACAGTTCCTGAAAATTGTTTTGTATTTCATTAACAACAATCTAAAGATAATAATTGTACAAGGAATAATATTCTAACCACAATTTTAAGAACGATATGAACAATTACCTTGTTAAGATCATTCTATCAGCCCAAAAGATTAATTAGTCATCACATCTGGCATGCTCCCTCTCTCGCCAAATTCAACACAAGCACACATAAACGAAATCATCAAACCAAGCAAAAACCAGCACTGGTACTGGTCATACCAGTACTGGTACATGCCAACAACAAGGACTGGTTCATAGGTGAGCACCATGACGAAATCCAAGATAACCCCAGATACGGCACACAATTTAATAATTGGTACTAAATAGTCAGATATGTCGTTCTACAAACAATCATTTCCCAGTAGAAACAACAAAACACACCACAGTTCAGATCAGTTCACAAGTCAAGTTCAAGCAACCATAAATAATACTGGCAAGGCAAGGTATCAGGTGCAGTTCAGCCAGGTTCAAAATAAGACCAGTAAGTCAGAGGCCATCTCATCACACACAAACAGTGGCTCAATGGCAACTACTATCACTTCCACAGAACAAGCAAGTCACATAGTAAAAGCAAGCATACAAGCAAAGCCAAAAATCAAAACAAAGGATTTTTATTCAGGGTTTCGTCATTGCCAGAAATAGGGGACATGAATGACGGCTAGGATTTAGGATCGTTCGGTCTCGCCTTGCCTCGCTACTCAGCCCCAGCCATTTCCTCTTTCTTTTTCTCCTTCCTTCCTTCCTTCCTCTCATTATTATTTTTTCTCGAATTAGTTCTCAACAAAAAATTTCAAGTTCAAAATTTGAAAACTTAGGGTGAATACCAAAGTACACGGCATGAACCAACACAGTGCCACGATCATCCGCCTCTCCTCACCTCTTCTTGGTCGAGATAGTCAGAAGACGATTCAGAGGGGAAGACGAGAGAGAGATAGGGAGGAAGGAAGAGAGGTGGATGACTGGATTTATGGTTAGGAAACGAAGAGAGAGCTGAACTTGTGAAATTTTGAAGCAGATCATGGAGGTGAATGTATATAATATTAATATTGGCAAGTTAGATTATTTCTGTGAAGCGAAGACAATTTTCAAGAAATGAAATAATTTTGTTTCATACATAATTTGTTTCGTGGTAAATCAGATTCGTTAAACACTGATCCGACGGTCCAGATAGAAATGCAACAGCAGCAGACGATTTTGTTTCTCCAATTAATACCCATGTTTATTTCTAGTACAGTGATCTTAGTAGGCTGACTAGTTCGTTTGGCCCAATTTGAAAACATTATATCCTGATGGACTTTTATTGGGTTCGGATGATACCATTACAGATACACTGGAGCCCAAAATGTTATTGGGTTCGGATCTTCTACTATCCTCTCTTGTGCATTTCGGCTGGAATTCGTATTTTTTAGAATGGTCAGCAATTTTTAAATTGAAAATGGACAGTTTTTGCACGCTGATATTGTAGCAACGATGTAGCAGTTATTGTGCGGACAACGGTGAGAATTCGGTAGAGCTGATTATTTCTAACAATTTTTATTCCAAAAAATATGAATTCTCTCGACTGTTGGTTTGCAACTTCGCATCAAGTTTAACAAGTTTACACAAACTAAAAAAAAAAGGTGATGTTTGAGATACATGCCATTATGGGAAATCTTTTACAACCTGACAAATAAGAGCACATCCTATATTCTTTCTATCTTTTTGGTTTTTGTTTCCCTTTTCTCTTCTAGAATGAGGTTCTCTTTCTTTCGTCTTTCGCCTTTCGCTTTTCTCAGAGATTTTGTTTTAGTGCCTTTTCAAAAAAGCAGAGGTGATATTTTGACCTGTCATTTTAGTTAAGCATTAGCTAGAAAGATAATGATGACAATGTTCTCTTTTTTCTCTAAAAAAAATTTCAAAATTCGTGGTCCACTGGTAGCTGAGTGGAGCGAAGTTGTAAAGATTTATGGTTAAATGCTATATATCTCCATCACAGAAATATGAAAATATTGTTAAGATTCTTATAAAATATATGTCAGTGCTTCCAAATTATAGTGTAGTGCCAATTGAGCAAATTGTACTATTTTTGTGCATTAATCAATTTTTTTTAGAGAGAGAAGGAAGTCGAACTACATAACTGTTTTTAATGACTTATTCTTCTTACACAAAAGTTCTTGCTCTTAGCTACTAATTCAAGAGCTGATTTTTGTAATCAAAATTTGAGTGTAAATGGTTTAAGAAATCGAGATTCTTATTATGAATTGAGCATATTTGTCCTAGAAACAAGAGAACATTTGTAATATTTTCAAATAATCAGATAAACTATGCAACACTGCTTTAAAAAATTTCAAAAAAAACAACAATTTCGAGACGAATATGTACTAAAATTTTAAGTTTTCAATTCAACTCTAGTACAACAATAATAAAACCTTCATTCCAAACAAGTTAGAATAGACTAGAAATAGAACACAATCGAAGTGTGATAATTTCAATAAATAAAAAAACATTTATTTAAACAAACCCGCAATAATGATGATTATTCTTCTTCTCCATTTTGTACAATGAGGGACGACCTAGCACAACAATGCTGTTGCTTTTTATGAACAGAGAGATGTTAAGTTTCTATGCAATAATGCAAATTCTCATCTCACAAGGCACAATGGTACATATACAATTTCTTTCTTTCTTTTTTTGAAATTAGTAGAAGAGCATCCTACTGATTAATTCATTTTTATTAGAAGTAGGAACAATTTGTTTTTTCTTTAGTCGTTAGTGATCATTTGACACTTACCGTATTTGATTTCTTCACTAGTCGTTATAAATTTTCTGGGTAAATAATAGAAATAAAGAGATTGTATTTTTTTTGTTTGATATATTTCAATGCTAACCCTTGGTCAATTATGCTCTCCTCTTCTTCTTTATTTTCTACAATGACATGCCAAGGTAAAATTCTGACAAGAATATAATATACCAATAGGCAACAGTTTATATATTTTCTCAACAGTCCCTCAGAGCTGCATTGGAAATCAAATTGAACAAGATCTGAGATTCCCTGAGGCAGTATATATAGATGCAAGTGTATTAAAAAAATGCACATATATTTGTTTTTCTCGTGCAACAACACAATTGAAATAATGTTTATCGTTTTTTCTGCTGTTTTATGTGTGCTAAGATTTACGCATGCAGACAATTACATACATGAGGTTAAAATAGCTTCATGTGAGACCGATCATGCATGCTCCTTTGGCATGATTTGAGAAGAGGAAATACTTTATCTAATATATATATAGATTCTCAAGGATATACGTATCTCGATATCATAATTAACGACAAGAACACAGGTTTATTCTATTGAATACTAATATTAAATGATTTTACAGCATCGGTTTATTCATTACTGACATGCAAATTATTGTTTACATTTTGTTCGCTGTATAATTGACATTATTTTCAATGCAAAATTAACACCTAAGAGTATACAAAATTCACCCATTTCAGATTTCTTCTGTACTGTACTTGTATTTTTCTATCGACTAATCATAATTAATAAACCCATTGATTTGTATGATTTTCCACATCGCATGTTATGCTCCTCCGCTTGTAAAAATGACTCGGTCAATTAGTGTTTTTACTCAAAATCAAATTAATCCATATTTAATTAGTATAAATTTAACATCTATAAATTTCAACTTTCAAGAGAAGTTATTAATATCTCTTTATTTGTAACAATATTTCATGGACTCGATCAAGGAATTTCTTGCGTCCGCAAAACTTGTCTGCCAGAGTCTAGAGGAGCAAACAGACATCATTGCGGATGCAAAGAAATTCTTGCGGATGCAAAGAATCTTTGCGAACGCAAGGATTTAGACGTTTTTTCAAATTTCAGGGTTTCAGAATAGAAAATGAAGGGGGATTGTTACCATTCTAAACCTGACTTCTTCCCCAACCTTCCTCCTCTCTTCCTAGGCGATTTTGAAGGTGAATTGTGAGATCTAGGGCTTGTGCAAGTGGAGAAGACGAAGGCATCGTTCTAGAAGGGTTTAGGGGTTTATTGACACTCTCTCTCTCTCTCTCTCTCACTCTCTCTCTCTAGTTTTGATGACTTTCGTGCTTTCTTTTGTATTTGTAACCATCATGACAGGCTAAATACCTCTCTAGAGCGTAGGTTCTACCGTGAAACTTGATTTTTTTTTTATTCATTTCATTATCCGTAGGCTTACAACACACACACACAAAGAAATTAGAAAACAAACTTGAAAAAACCCCTAAAATTGCCTCTACCGAGGCTTGAACCCCAGACTTCCCCCATGAAACTTGATTACTAGCAAACAATGCTTTGAATTATTGTTGTTTTGAATTGATTTTCTTTGCTTGAAATTAATCTTTGGATTTGAGTTTATTGATTGAGAAATAATTAATTTAAATCCCAATCTAAAAAAAACACTAGTTTACTCTTGTATCTGAAAGGAACTTGAGAAGATCTAGGAAAAAATTAAACTACACTTGAATTGCTTTGCCTTAGTGCGTAATTGCCCAGTA
The DNA here is from genome assembly GCA_964058865.1 of Eleocharis quinqueflora. Classification (NCBI taxonomy): domain Eukaryota; kingdom Viridiplantae; phylum Streptophyta; class Magnoliopsida; order Poales; family Cyperaceae; genus Eleocharis; species Eleocharis quinqueflora. The sequence continues at coordinate 8,297 of CAXKVX010001749.1, forward strand.
GCGTAGTTCTAGAACGTCTAATCACGGATTGTTATTAATACTAATATAATTCGAGGGCACGACTAATCATCGGCTCAAGATTATATTAGGCATGGTACCGGAGCGAGAAATGAACATCCCGATATCAACTATTGTGTATCCGAGTCCATTCACCAATACTTTGAATTAGTACTTGTTTGACTAGGCAAGTAAGTCGATTGGTAAACCTAAGTCCTAGGTCTTAATCTACCGACAAATTGATACTTAATCATTAGCTTGTTTAAATTTTCATTGGTTACTAACGAATACATTCCATCATTCTTCTTACTTGTTGTGGAATTGATATCGCCCGATTCTATTTAGAATTCAACATGTCTCTGTGTTCGATACCTGAATCGTACCAATGACAGTTCTACACTTACAACCATATTCGGTATTTAGGTTTACAACTTGAAGTAATAATTGATTGAAAATACCGCATCAGTCGAACCTCGCTCTGATACCACTTGACGCAATCTCGGTTCCAAATCACAACTCTGTGAGGACGGGCTGCAATAAATGATTTAGTGGAAAAGAAATAAATAGGAAACAAGTAACATGCTAAGTAGCAAAATGCATAATTCTCGAATTCTTAACATATTAGAAATTTCATTAAACAAAAAATGATTCTTACAAATGACAAGGGATCCCTTATATACGCGACAAATGCCTTGATTTCAAAGTAAGAAATAACTGCAACTAAGGAAGTAAATATATGATCATTCAGCGAATAAACCGAAAATATATAATTGCTAAGGAAATAAAAGAGAAATGAGAAAATAATCTAGATAACTAGAAATAAAATCTCGGGCGGATCAATAAGGACAGTTCGGAACCACAATTCGAATGTCTCAGATTCGTTTCCTTCTCGATTTGCGTCACTTAGATAATATTTTTATGTTGAATCCTCTATATGTTGCCTGAATTTTTATGTGTGATTTCAACAGTTCTCTGTTCAACTATCTCTCTTCGACACAAGATATAAGTGTAGTGGTAAGGCACAAGATCTTCATGAGAAAGGTTGGGGTTCAAGTCCCAGCAGAGTTTATTTTAGAGAGATTTTTCATATTTATTTTCTAATTTTTTGTGAATATGTTTTGTAAACCTACGAACAATAAATAAAAAAACTCTCTCTTCTGCGATCTCACTTCAGTGATATTTGTCCAACTTGTTACCGATGACTTTCACACATATACATCTTTCAGTATTTTATTATGTGCCAAAAAAAGTTATAAACATAGCACATAATTTGTATAAACACTTTTATAGTGCAATGTAAGCTTGTTTCGATTTTTTCTGCAAGTTTTTTAAATGAAATTTGCATTATGTAATTTTTTAAACTTTCTTTGAAAGCTTTATCATATTTCTAAGTGATAATTTAAGTTTGCTTAAAATTATGGATCTAATTAAACGTACTTTTTATTCCGGTCTTTATATCTAAATTAACCTAAAATATATCTAATTCTGTGTAAAATGAAATTGTTATATAGAGAAATATTAATTAAATATTATATAGTTTCACCTCATAATTTAATACTGCTTCCGTGTAAAAAAATATGTTCACATATGTTGTTTAGAATTAGAGGTGGAAAGTAAGATGGGTTCGGGTTTGTTCAGATTAGTTTGACTTTTAACAAAAGTTGGATAGCATATTGGTCTAGTTTTGAGTCGTCAAGTGTCAGATATTTTCGGGTCAGAGATCAAGTCAGATTTCAGGTCATCATGTTCGATAATTTTCGAGTCACGAATCGAATCGGGTCATGTTTTTGGATGAGGTAACATCAATTTTTTTGAGTAACAAGTCAGAATTGATTTTTAGTAAAATTGAATTATGATGTCGACGAGATCGAATTATATCGTTTTATATGTCATCTCGAGTCAAGTGGGATCGAGTTTCAAGTGTCATGTATCGCTCTCAATGTTGTTGCGAGTCATCTCAAATTCGTTTCAGATCCACTGATATCTCTTCGAATCAGATTACATGTCATCTTAGATTGAGTCGGATCAAATTTTAGTTCTCAAATGTCACTTTGCCCCGAATTACTAGTCGAATTGAATTTGAATTAATTTGACTATATGGACAAATGAGTCGAATTGAGTCACGCGGGTTTTTCGGATCGGATCGAATTTTGACACCTTCACTTATAACCACATAAATAACATAATAAATTATATGCATATGGATGAATTGGAACATAATATGTCGGCCCAAAGAATAAAAAACGAAACTTGTCATTTTCTTAATGTTACTTTCAAAAGCACCGATGCTCGATCAACTGCTTAATGATCATCTACAATAATAAATTGAACCGTATCATTAATAGTTTTCCTAAATTATTTGATTATGACTGATATGATTACATATGTGTAGTCAAGATACAGATAACTATCATCATTCTATCAAAAGCAAAACATTAAATGCTAGCATCTTTTAGAGAAACTCTCCATTTCTTTTATAGTGTGCTTCAGAGTTTTATGAAAGAATGATAAGATGGAACGAAAAAGAAAGATAATGAAAAAAAGTTGAAGGAATGAATGAAAATATGAGGAATAAATTTGTTTCTTGCTTTCCAGCTTGTGTGAATTATAATAAAAGATTTCAATGCTCTTTGGTTGGAGCATAGAAATTTTGGAAGGAAGGTGGGGATCATTGTCATAGAAATAGCACAGAGGAACAATTTTGATATAAATTTATTGGTTCTCCATTAACTCTCATTACACCCCAAATTGGAGTTTACAAAATTTGGGAAAAATAAGGCCCGTTGGAACATTTTTAGAACTTCGATTTTCACAGATTAACCCCGTAAAAAACTTAGGAACAGGGTTAAAAAATATCTCCTCATTTCCATATAGAGTTCTCAAAATTGTGTCTGCGTGTCTAAAAACGGCACGGAACGACACGACACGATAAGGAAACAACACGGTTAAGACACGGCACGGTACTGTTTGCGTGTCGTGTCTTAAGTGTGTCATGCTTAGGTTTCCTACTGTAGGGAACGACACGGCACGGAACGTTTACGAGGAAAGGCACGACACGACACATTTAGGCACGACACGACGGCACGGGTAGACTCGTCCAAAAAAATATTGTCTATAAAATTTAAAGATTATTTTTCAGATTTTTATGTTCTTGTAATTTTTTTCTATTTTTTAGTTTTTATTATTATTCTTGGCACGATTAACACGAATAAGTCACGTCGTGCCGAAGCAACACGGCACGAACAAAAACGTCACGATTAGACATGACACGGTTAAGATACGGCACGTTTAGGCACGACACGGTTAAGGCACGACGATTAGACATGACACGATTAGAACCGTGTCGTGCCTAAACGTATCGTATCTTAGGATTTAGGGTACTAAATTGATAATTAGTTTTTAATTTAGTAACTAAAACAATGCTTTCAGGTTCAAGAGAGTGCAGATTTGAAATCCGAATGAAATTTTTTAATTTAGATTTTGTTTTTGCGATTTTAACAGCATTCTTCAAATAAAGCCTAGCTAAATTTTATCTGTAATGAAAAATTATTAGGCAAGATGAACATTTATTAAATTCCTCGAACAATTTCTCTTGTCTTTTACTAAGAAACTTCTAGGTATTGTTTTATTAGCATTTATACATAATAAACATGAGTTGTACCATAGAAAATTATTTACAAAAAGAAAAACAAAATCAACTTAACTTTTTTTTTTTTTTTTGACATTGAAAGCCCGTAGGCTCAAAATCAACTTAACTTACTTCTGTATATATATTGGCTCCGAAGACAAAGTATATATGATATACACAATAACACAATCCCTGTTATCGAAATGATAACTTATCAAATTAACAACAAAGAATAGGATCAAATATGAATATACTCTCCACAGAAGAAAAAAAATTTGTCAACTACACACTCATGTCATAAGCCACAGACATACCCAAACCCTAGTTCACAGAGGTGCATACTCGCCGAATCTCTCCATCACTTCCGGTCTTCACACCAACCCGACCGAGCTTCGTCATGGCAGTCACAAATGATTGGAAAAAGGCAGTTTGGTTCGAAGCAAACCAGTTCACGGTTGCTCTTGATCTCTTGTCACTAAACAAAATCTGGTCTGAGGCCAGAATACCCTTCAACTGTTGCAAGTTCTGATAATAAGCATTGTCGAACTTGAACGGGGTTTGGTTGTCGAGCATTGTAACCGCTGATGGGCTGTAATTGATCGGGCATGTCTTACGCAACTGCCGCAAGAACCAGAGGTTCATTGGTGGATTCCACACTGCCTGCGTCCGTGGTGGCTGCTTGAATGTGTATATCCGTCGGAAAAATTTGTCGCAGTGGGTTACTCCGATAGTGTGTGCGCCTGAGCATCAAGGAAATAAGTCAGTTAATTAGGTTACAAAAAACATGCTGATGGCTTTTGGAGCTGGCAATCTAAATACTAGATTTAGATTACTATTTCTAGTACTTGATTGAAGAACTTTCTGATATCCAACTCTAATTAAATGAATTTGGCAATACCTTAAGAAAAAGCAACAAGAAGAGGGGAAAGTAAGGTTGGGGCAAATTATCCAATTATTGGAGGATCCACCGACAAATGCACTAGTGATTTGATTCAAATCACTAAACCTTTTTTTGATTATATATTCGACTCTGATTTGTAGCAAATTAACCAATTAATGAGTCGCTTCCCTTTCAAGCACGTATATATAAATCAAATAATTTAAATTTTCATTTTCATATCAAAATTGTAGTCATTTATGAAGTGGTATGCTTGTTGTTTATGTATGCACCTCATGTGATCCCATAATATTCAAACATCCATGTACAGAGTACTTGAACATTCTTCAATCTTACAAGGTCAAGAGAATTTTATAGAAGCATTGTTTATTATGTTTCCAATCATACCTATCCCTTTCTTTATATCCCTTTCTTTCTAATCAACCTATTTATTGTCTGTTACCCAACTAACATTTGGGACCCAAAAATACAAGAAAGAGTTAAAAAATGTAGCTCATGTTAGGGTCTACATGAAGAGAGATGCCAATATATATTAGCAAACTCTGCCAAAATTCCTACAGTATACTAACTATTACGATAACGAATAATGATTAATGCAACGAACAATGGTTAATTCAACGACAATTACATGCAATCGGGAAATTAATTACAGGGTATCAATGGCATACCAGAAAGAGCAATCATGTCGGTCTGACTGAGCCCATTTGCAAAGAACATGGAGTTAAGCTGATTCAAGTCGAAACTTGGGCTAGGTAGGTTGTACTTCACTATGGCCCGTGTCGACACCTTCCCATCAAGCCGGCCGAGCTCAACCGGGTAGGACGGCCCTCCAGTCTGCCAATTTGAAACATAATTACAGCTATTAGTACTTACTTGAAGCCAATTTCAAAAACATCAGTGCATGACATGATATATAAGAATAAATTCATGGCAATTAAGTAAAAATTGCATGCAGTTTAAGCTTCAATTGTCTATTCATTCACTTGTGAAGTTTACATGATTGTGATACTTAAGTTAAAAATAGTACTGAAAGGAACAAATAAAGGGATACTTCTTTACAAGTATGTAATATTACTTAAATTTGATCTAATACAATAAATTGACAACCTTGATGAATTTGGAAAATGTTTCAATCAAAATGAACTATGCAGAGCTAGATTTGTAGAAAAACTAGTACTCCAAAAATTGCAATTTAACAGCAGAAGAATTAATGCACAGCTAGCACCTGTCAAGCTCAGGCTCCATAATATTTTTTGGAACCTAGATTTTATTTCTATTTCCCTTCTGAAAAAGAAATGTCTGTGACCGTGTTGCCAGCTATATTCTTGCTGTATCTTTTAACAAAATTGTAGGCACAAAAAGCGGCTCATTTCTTCTCTTTTCAAATATTAAACGGAGATGTCATGTAAATATTAGTAATTATAAGTGTTATCTGCAAATTGTAAACTATATTTGGTCAAATTTTGCTTGTTGTCAAGTTGTCACATGTACTGATGAATTTTGTCTGCAATAAAGACATACGTATTTTTTTTAGCTTTAGCAAATTATCTTGTGCTTGCATTTCATATTCATTTTATTTCACAGTTCAACAAAATTCTCACGTGACCTGATTACATTCTTCAAAATAATCACCTTTTCCCAAATAACTAACAAATCTTTGGATGCACTTATTTTACTGAAGCTTGAAAATATGGATGATAGATTTGATCAAGTATTCAAATAAAAACCGGACATCTCCGTTTCGAAGAGATGGAGAAAATGTCTGACAAAAAGCAGAGCCGCAAAGCAAAAAGCAGAGCCGAAAAAGTAAATTTTACATAATCTAAGATCTTAAAAAATTATAAATAGCTTGGAGTGTTATTAACAATAGTATTTTTTTTTTTAATTTCGATTATTTTAATATTTTTATGTTTTTTTATTTGTTTGTTCTTTCAATTTTTAAAAAATAAGGATGCCACTAAAATAGCGTTCTTAAATAATAAATAATGATTTCTCTGAAAGTGCAAAATCATTTCAATTTCTTAAAAACGCAACCAGCGATAGCGTCCACAAATAAGATCCATAAAAATAATAAAATATTAGACGAAATTTAGAAGCTACTATTAATAAGTAATAACGCCGCCTCCGATTATTTGTAAATTTTATTAAAAATATTAGATAAAAGGGAAAGTAGGTTGGTTAACCGCATGTCTAGTTAAAAAGGCAAAACTATGTTGAAATTGCATGCATGTGTAGTGAACTGAAACCATAATACAAAATTAAGAAATGATTATGTATAAGTGCATGCAGTATAATATGTAATTAAGGGAAATAATGAAGGTGTGCTTTAGTGCTTACCAGTGAAACCACATCTCTTGCAGCAATGGCCAGAATGTCAGCACAAGAGACCTTGTTGGTGCACTGAGAGTTGCTGTCGATGGCCGCCTTGATCTTGTTTATTAAGTCCAGTGCATCTGCCGAGAGTGTCACGTCGGCACCCGCGTTGTGCTCGTCATCTCCATTCGGGGCCGATAACAGTACCGATGCGTCACAACCCTGCATACCACAAAAGGTTACACAATTCTAATTAATTTGATGCATTTCCCTCAAATTGCAAATCAGAAGCGGGTAATGAATTAATGCACAAAAATTCCTACTGCTATAGGTGCATGCAACAACAAAAAAACGTTACAATTGCAACAATACCCTGACAAAACAATCGTGGAAGAACATGCGCAGAGTACCGGCTGCGGCAGCAAAGCTGGATTGCAGCTTTTGTGACACAGTCGAGCGCACGATCGACTCGACATTGGGGCATGTGTTGGCATAGTAGTTCCATCTCAGCTGTGCTGATGCTTGATTGGGTATCAAAACTAAGAAAACAAGTAGTGAGAAGGCTAAGATTTGGGGTTTCTCCATTTGTGCTTCTTCTCTTTCTCTCTCGCTATATCTTGGTGCTCTCTTTAGTAGCTAAGTGAATGTTTATATAATGGGGAGGGAAGGGAATTTGAAAAGAAAAAAAAAAAAGGAATAAAGGAGGTCCTACAAGAGGCCAATGTTATACAACCTGGATAAATGAGGCCATTTGTAAGCGGCCTTGGAGCGTTGTTATTAGATTATTGATATGCTTTTGGGGGTTTGTAGACAATACAGTGTGACCAGTGTCTGTCGCTGCTGTGATGCTGTCAGAGGTATCAAATATAAAACAATAGTTATTTCTGCTTCCTTCCCAAAGGAAGCATATTTAAAAAAAAAAAAAACAAATTCAGAACATACATTTAATGATCAAAATTCAGAAATTTGAAATAAGAATGATGCGGATCTAAAATTTGAGTCGAAACCATCAAAATATGTTTTCTCAAAATTTTCATCCCAAACTCATCTGAAACCATCAAAATATTGGGTCCGAATCTGCTGCTCGTAAATCCTTGCTTGCTTCCCTGCTTGTCTTCGATCTGACCGCTCGATTGTCACGAACGGCTGTGATTTGATTCAGGGGCAGATGCTTTGGCCGTTAGATGAGTTTTGAACGGTCCAGATCGAAACAAGCAGGGAAGCAAGCAGGGATTTACGAGTCCACACAATTTTTGCCTCGATGGAAATCGGCTTTGTTTTTATAGTTTGAAGTCTTCATTCGAAGCTGGACATTCGAAGTTTGATAGTTTATTTTTATAGATTTTCTACCGTGCATTAATTTTTAACGACATATATAATCTTTGTGGTATGTTTTTTAAAATACTCTCCAAATTAAAAATAAATAAATTGTAGACGTCTTAAAAAAAAATAGATTAGATGTGTATCAAACATGAGTTCATTTCAAAAAGATTTAGAGTTTCAACAAACAATTTAGAACTGATATTTGAAGAATTTAATGTCATCAATTTTTTTAAAGCCAACAAAGCATTTCAAGATAATATCAAGTCCCAAAGATAATATCAAAAGCCAGCATAGATAATATCGAAAACAAGGCTAAGAATCAACAAGAAACTGGAAGCATTAAACTGAAATTCAAAATTGAATCTAAATTAAAATTACAACACAAACAATCTTCTCAAATTACAGCACACTGTCGTTTTTCCAACTAATTTTACATCTTAACGATCAAACCACAACTAATTACACGAACAAGTGATTGGCGAAGCAGACCGATGCATTGTTGGAGGAGATCAAAGGAATGTGAGGCGAAGATAGTAGGCAGGGTCGTCGCGGTGTCGACGAGGCAGAGCAGCACTCTGGTGGCGACGACGCAGAGCAGCACACCAGGGCTATGGTTTGGGTCTGATTCATATATGTTCTAGAAATAAATAAAAATTTTCTGATAGGGGTAAAATGAGAATTAGTATGTTTGTTTCTTTTTAATTAAAAAAAATCAGATTGTTGGCAAAATAGAAAGATCATTTGAGAGTTAGTCGCAAATTAATAATTAGAAGAAAAAAAATGATGATATTTTGAAGGGTGACAACAAAAATATTGGAAAAAAATCAATTTTCCATTTATTATCTAAGACAAACCAATGAAATTTCTAACGTGTATCAATGATAGTATATAATATTTGCAACTTATTATTATTTTTTTTAAAAGGATATTTTCAACTTATTGTTATTGAGATTCGCCCTGCTTTCTAAATTTCTTTCATGTTATATATTCCATGGGCCATTTCCGTTACCTTCTTTTTGTCCTATTGTTCATGATTTATTTGTTTCTAATATTTTTTTTATATGTCAAAGCTAAAATAGAGTAAAATAATATGCTTTTAAGAATCGGTGAGTATAATTAAAATTAATGAAATCGTATTCAAATGACAAATTAAAATTGTTGAAACCGCTACATAAATGAGTGATGTCTTTACGTATCATATTTATTTTTTAATTCAATTATTATAAAGTTGATGATTATTTCCATTCATTCATTTTTCGCGTCATGTTTTGTTCATGGGCGGATCTAGAACTTAATTAAGCTCGGGCACAATTAGGTCTGGGCACCCAGGTTGAGATCAAGCCCGTGTACAAATTCACTAAAATTCACTAAAATATCATTAAAAATTCATTTTTCACTAAAAAAATAACTAAAAATAGACAAAATTTTGCATTTTTAAATCAAGCCCGGGCATTTGTCCGGGCTTGCCTCTAAATAGATACACCCTTGATTTTGACCACCTTATTTTACACTAAACGAACTAAAAAATAAGTAAAAAATTAATACGTGAACACACCACTCATTATGTAATTCGATTTTAATAGTTCATTTTTTTATTTAAGCTCATCAATTTTTTTAGTGAGCTTAAGAGCACGCTAGTTTTACCCACGCTAACATCGTCATTATTAGCAATTGTCTATTAAACACAATTTCCTTTATGAATAGTCTTATATACTGTAAATTTATTTATGCTCTAAAAGTTCTATCTCCAATCAACAAATAAAAAAGGATAATGTTTCGTAGATATCAATATTGATACCGACTATCGATACTGATGTTATTATGCACATTTAGTTGAGTTACTATGCACATTAATTGAGTTATTATGCATGTTATTTTTGTACTGAAAAAAATATTATGCATGTTAACAAAATAATGTGCATAACAACTCAAATAGCATGTATCACTATTTCAGTACAAAAAATAACATTTATATCTATTTCAATACAAAAAAATAACATATATAATAACTCAAATAATGTGCATAATAACTCAACTAAATATGCATAATAATATCGATATCGATAGTCGGTATCAATATTGATATCTACGTATTAGCTCCTAATAAAAAATACAAAGTAGTGGAGGATAAAATCAATGGAGGCTTCATGCTTCTCTTTCTTAAAAATATTTATTAGCTTGATAATGTCCAATTGGTTATATTGAGGTTGAAGGTTGGAATTTATTGAAACAAAGATCAAAATTAAGCCAGAAGCCAGCCATTAGAAGGTGAGCTAAATTATGTTCCATCATCTGTATAGAAATGTTGATTGATAACTAACAACATTTCTTTTTCCTTTTTTAGTGGAAGCTAGAATATTGATTTTTATTCTATTTCTTCCCAATTATATCACTGCAGAGTGCTGCAGTTGATCAATTTTTGTTGTCCGCACGACACGCTATAGTGTCGGTCAGTTCATTTGTCTGACTGCCTCTCCTGAACAGTGCTCTGAAATCATATCACCTTTGTGTTTGATTCTGTGGTTAGTTTAATAACGAATTTTTAAAAAATGTTTAACGTTTTTTAACGATGAAGTGATTGTTTAACGATTTAATGTTAAATGGTGTTATACGAAAATTAAATTAAAAAAGAGTAAATATAACTGTCTCCCGTATTAGTGTCCCCCTTACGCGCCTCACACTCAAATGCAATGATAAATTATTTTTAATTCTTTGTATAAATATTTTATTGAACAAATACAATGATAATATTTTTTGAGTATAAAGACTTATACTAAAAAATATAAATACTACTACATTTGAGTATAAAGACTTATATGGGGGACGTGTAAGAGGGGACAGTTAGTCGCTTCCATTAAAAAATGGTCAATTATTTTTTATATATTATTGATTTATTTTAGATCAAATTATAATGCAAATATGTATATTTTTTGTCATCTGTATGAATGTATGTAATTATATATTATATAATATGTTTAACAGTATTATTAACATTGTTGTTTTTCTTTTCATCATTTAAAAATATGTATGATGTGATCTGCTATGTTTAATAATTATGATTTATGATGTATTTTATTTTGGGAATATGCTTCAATGTTTGTTTTTATAAACTCTACTATTTAATTGCATAAGTCGCACTAACATAATAATATCTCCTGCCAACATCAATATAATACATGTGACCAGTATATCCAAGCAATCAACACCTCATCATAACACTGATAACTATCCGACTAAGTTAAATATGTCGATTTAGAAGTATAGGAAGTTGTTCTGAGACATATGATAGAATTTGTCGGTTAATTTCTTATGTATAATTAGTTAGGTTAGAGTAAATAGAATTGAACATGTGGATTTTCGCTTTTGTAAGTTTTCAAAAAAGAAAAGACGAATTTAACGGTTACCAAACGGATTTAAACAGCTTATTTCAAATTAAAATGCTTAAAACGTAGAAAACAAGATAAAATGATCTTTTCCACAAAAACTTAACGTCAAATATTTTTTTCAAGTTAAAACAAAGTTAAAACGTTTAAAGCGAAGTTTTTTAAAAACTTGAGAACGAGTCATGTGTTTTTTTCAAATTCGACTTTGGTGCCATATTTAAGAACAAAAAAGTCTTTGGATAAATATATGACTTTTCGTGATCTATTCCTTCCAGTGCTCCTACTATATATGACAAAAGGATCCTCTACAGTCAAGATTCTGTAGAACCCGTAGTGCTAAGATGGTGGGTGAAATTGTGGGACAAAACGCGAGACACTGCACCAGCGTCCGAAGTCTTTAAGTCTTTAGGTATCTATCGTATTGATTATAGACTACAGTAGGTGACATGTGACAGGACAAATTCATAATCTTGAAGCATGAGGAGAGCACGACGGATTAGGAAGGTTAAAATCTAGGAATTTTTTAGAAGAATATAAAATGATGCATATTTTTCCTTTTTAATTATTAACATATTTTGCATAAATAAATTTTAATTGTATGATAAATTTAATTAGTTTTTTAAGAAATTTAACTGATTATCTCTGACTCAACGTGACTCGCCGTTAAAAGAGGGCTTGAAACAATGACCTTTGAACGGAAACACCAGATATACACGAAAGCAAATTTGGTGTCGTGGGGCAGCATCCAACGGTCCATATTCCATGAACTGAACGATTGTTCGTAATTTGATGCGCGCAAAGGGGTGAGGAATATCGTCATTTCACGTATTCCCGTAAAAGGAAGGGAACGAAGACAGGATGAGAGTTGAGTTTATCAGCGATTGCTCAACTTAGAATGATATTTCTCTCATATTTGATTCCTTTTATAAGATTCTTAATTTGAATCATTGTGTCTTCTAACTTCTAAAGGTGAGAGCATCTAACTTTTTAACTTTTGTTGAAAATCTGTAGAGAAATAGTTCATTTGGAAATATGTGGCATATATGAGGGATTTTATTATTTATTGATTAATAGAATAAATCGGGGAAAAAATGACTTGTGGTGTATGCAGCAGACTCAAACACAGATACGCCTAGCCTAATAAAAGACTTCTTAAACTAAGGAATCACACACTAAGCATAACAATTATACTAAAAAGAATTAATTCAATTATACAAAAGTTAGTGGAACAGTCATTATCGAGCCACGTGTTCAGTTGAAATGATTGAAAACATCTCGAAAAGGCGAGAAAATGGCAGAGACAGCAGATGAAAGAACAGAAGACGCAGAGGTCCGGATTAGAAAGAACGTGTGAATTAGAAAGCTGAAAGGCGTGAAGGATACCGAGGGAGGAGTATAACCACACAGGGACAAAGGTCGAGATTGAAACTGGTATTTGTCTCGAGGGCTGATGATACGACCTCGGTACATTCGACCTGTGAAGAAAAATGGAGGAAAGGTCAGTGCATAAAAAACGTCGGCATTTGGAGGACCTAGCTTATGTAGTCATCCTGACTACAGAAGCTCGATGACTGATGATAGGGCCTCTCTACAATCGGCCTGTCAAGGTCGCTATTGGGATCACAGTGGGACGCGACCTAGGACGACCCAAATGAATAACCCTGCTAAAGGATGACTACAAAAGCTCGATGGTTGATGATAGGGCATCTCTACAATCGGCCTGTTATTGGGATCATAGTGGGACGCGATCTAGGACGACCCAAATGAAGGAACGTGTCTCCGCTATTTTAGCCATATAAATAAGGGGACTTCTGACATAAAAAGGACGAAAAATTAATGCTAGGATTAGCTGCTATATTTCCTCTCTTAATTTCTCTGATCTTCTGTACTTTCCCTTTGTTCAATTTCTCTTCGGTTCGGCAATTATAAATTCCCTAATTCTTAATTGTCTTCTCGTCTTGGCTCGATACAGAGTTGGGATCATTGGTGCTTTCGTTTGGCAAAATGACAACATCTCCCCTTTGGGCATTACAAGACGACCAAATTGTGGTTAACCTCGGTATGTCCAGAACAACCCCATCGCCAATGATAAACCAGAAGTCTGTTTGGGAGATTGTTGGAATTGAGACGTCAATTCCAATAAATTAAGTTTGAACTGCGTGTTATATGATTACTACATGTCATGTATTGTCACCAATATTACGAGAAGTAATATGTGGAGATGCCGTAAATGTAATTAATTCAATATTCAAGGCATTATACGTATTTCGCTAAGATTTTGAGCACGAATGTATATAGAATTAAAGTAAATTGATTATAATTATTAATGGACTAATTATGATCAATTAAACTATATATGAGTGTTAGTGTAAAGTCAGAAATATTGTTTGGACTAAATCCAACTTAATTTGGATCAAAGGCCAAGCAAAACAGAACAAACGAAGATCTATTGCGAACGCAATAAGATTGCTTGCGGCCGCAATACAGTAGGGGAAGTTTGACAATAAAATATATTGTTTTGCCATGATTGATTGCGGCCACAAAGGATCCCATTGCGACCGCAAGAGATTTGGCAGAAACTTGCCAAGTCTAGAATTGCTAAGTCTATTGCGACCGCAATGAGATTCATTGCAGCCGCAAGAGACCTGTTTTAAGACATGTTTTGACTGTCAGATTTATCGTTATCTTTCTGATTAAATATTTTAGCTTTTGTACCAAATTCATGAAAATATTTGTAGCATTAAATATTAGAATTTGAAAGAGAATTGAAGGAAATATAATTTTAAATATTTTACGAATATTTGATAATTAATCTTGCATCTTTTCAAGATACACTTTCGCCCCTATAAAAGTACTCAGGTCTCCAAGCGTTAAGGGTAATTAAAAGACAGGAATTTTATTGTTGTTAGGGCACATGTGTTGTGCATAGCTACCCATACACTATTTCGTTAAGTGTTGGTACTCCGTCGAGGCCTTCGTACTCATCAGAGAAAAGATAGTAGCCTGAATTGCTTGGAATAACTCGTTGGGAAAGACAACGTGAAAGCTCTTCTGCGAAATGAATGACATCTCCTCGTTTACTCAAGTTGACGAAAGGAGACAACGAATAAGATGAAAAGTAAGTTTACTACACGCTTCTGCATTTATTTTTATTTTATACATGTTGCACGGAGAATCAATCGAATTGTTGTAATTATTTTAAATTAGAGAAATGATTTTATGATTGTACCCTAATTGAATCGTATCAAATAAATGTTCAACATGACCTGTCAGAAGGAGCCCGTCTCCACTATTTTAAACCTATAAATAAGCAAACTTCTGACAGAAAAATGACAAAAGATTAATGCTAGAATTAACTACTATATTTTCTCACTTAATATTTTCCCTTTGTACAATTTTTCTTCGGTTCGACAATAAGAAATTCCCTGATTCTTAATTATCTTCTCGTCTCGGCTCGATACAGAGATCACCTCGTTTTCTATAATAAAAACAATCAAAGAATTTGTTTTGGCAGAAACAATTTGGAATCGAATTTTGATCAGGATAAGAAAATCTGAAGGAAGAGAAAATTGCTTTTGCTGCGTTCTCTTGTATAGAAAAAAAATTGTCTATATTTCCCATCTGTTAGTTGATAAGAAATAGAAAAGAAAAAAGTTAATCCTTCAAATTTGAAACCAACTATTTTTTTTCAGTAGTCTATTCTATTATAGTGGACACTGCATCTTTCGAAGATTTCATTTTACTTTTAATATCCTTGTTTTTGCAAGCAAAGATTTTCAAATGAAAGATTTATTCTTTAGCGGTGACAGATTCGAAGGATAAGGATATTCTTCAAAAAGAAAGAAAAATTCTTTAAAACTAAGACATTTTTTATATTTTATTTTTGAAAACTTAGCTGCGGCTGTCGAAAATATTTTGGAAGATAATCATGCCAGTGTAATAATCTTCGTTTGATTGTTTACTTAAAAATAATCTTGGTTTGATGTAACAAAGTGATCATTAAATCGTGATTTTGTAATCATTTTAAGTAAATAATTTTTTTTTTAAATAAGCAGAGTGTCTGCCTTTTTTATTTTCATAGAAAAAAATTACAAAATTCAAACAACAAAATCACATACTTACTATCTATAATCATATACTAATCTATACCTTCTTTTACCCATTTTAAGTAAACAATGAAACGAAGATTAGTTATTATCCTCCAAAATACCTTTTCTTCTTCCCTGTTAATTATATTGCAACATTTCATTGATTGAAACCTAAAAGCCAATTGAATAATGACGATGCAAAGGTATTATGTACAAATTACAATGTCCTCTTTAAACAATATTACAAAGTAAAAATGGGTTTAAACCTAAAAGCCAATTTGGGTTTTCCTTAACATGTGAATATGTGATCCCCCCCCTCATAGTTTGGCTTTTGAACCAAAATTCTGATTTCCTGTGCAGAGTGAACAATGAGGTGTTGCCAACACTTCTGTATTTAAATATTACAAAAATTCTGTATTCACTTTTGGCCCCCTGCGATTTCTCTGTAATTGGAGAAGGGGCAACAGAGAGCGTCAATTCAGAGAGGAATAAGATTTAGAAAAAGAGTCAAAATAGGGTTGCAAACGAATCAAATTTGAATGAACTAGCTTGTATTTAAGTTTGATTTGAAATTAATTTCGAACTAGTTTGATTTGAAATAGTTTAGAATTTAGAGTTTAGGATTTAGAATTTAGAGATTAGAGTTTAGAGTTTATGCTTTAGGATTTAGAATGGATCAAAATAGGGTTGCAAACGAATCAAATTTGAATGAACTAGCTTGTGTTTAAGTTTGATTTGAAATCAATTTCGAACTAGTTTGATTTGAAATAGAGTTTAGAGTTTAGAGTTTATGCTTTAGAGTTTAGGATGCATAATTGTTTGTTTGGTACAATTTATGCATAATATAGCGTTATAACGCTATACAAAAGTTGCAAAATTGTCAAAATGAGACATATTATAAAAAAAAATCAAATTATAAACATATTATACATTGTATAAATATACAAAGTATATTTTGCAAAAAAAATCAGAGAAAAATAGCCGTCCCTTCTGGCTATTACTAGATTCGCCCCTGACTGAACGACTTCAATTTAGCAAGTTAAAGATCAATATACAAGAACTAAGTCAAGATGACTAGTTAAAAATGTGAGTGAGTCACGCGCTTAAAAAAAAATATTTTGTGCAATTCTAATTTATAATTCTCACAAGTTTTAACTCGGTCATCTCGTGAGACTGACACAATATAAATTATAAATGCTATATTGATTAAAATAATTTAATAATTAAAAACCAAAATTTACAAGATAATTTATTAACTAGCAAAATAATTTATTAACTAGCAAAATAATTTATTACATCAATTATTTACTTCATATCTTACAATATTATATTTTGAACGAGTCGAAATCGAATGAACTAATACAAAATTTCTCAAATTAGGAAATTTTTTGCCTGGTCATAATTGAAAATATGGGTTCTTTGGAACAAATTTTAGCTTTTGATTGGACCCAGTAGAATATGTTGTTGACACGGATTACGGATAGATACCTGTGAATTTGTGAATGAGATATTCTACTACGCAACACAAACATTGTGCGTGCTGCGCGGTAAATTTCAGCTTTTGATTTGCATCGAGATTTGTGCAAGCTAAACTTTATAATGTCAAGTTCTTCTGAATCAAATCTGAGTCGTTCGTAGTTTATAGTGCTCAGAATATTGAGCATTCGTTACTGTTGCGCGGCAGAGAATTCGCTTCCGTGAATCTGTGATTTTCTGGATACAGCAACGTAAGGTAGGGAACAATATAGGGACCAATAGGCCAGTTGTTCAGCATATACAATTAATAGTTTAATACCAATAACTTGCTGTATGGACTACAGAAATAAAAGTAATAGAACCAAAAAAGGTTTGTCTTTTTTGAAAAACAAAAATTGGAGCACCAAGCCACCAATACAGCTCATATTGTTATGTACTTATGTTGTATTGTTTGTTTCCTACTGATTATTAACTAAGGGGGTTTTATCATTTGTATATTAATTTTAGTAGTAGTAGTAGTAGTTAGTATTTAACAAGTGATCTTCATGTTATGTATACGCAACTACGTTACTTGTGTTTTGCTGTCTGAAAAAGATACATTTCATTTCAAAAAAAAAAAAAAAAACCGTATAAGTTCATAGTAGATTTCGAATTAGTTAAGCTGGTTATTTGATTCTATCTCGGATTTATGTATAAAATAATAAACATAACCGATTTGTATATTGCCAATTTGGTCATTTGTGATTCCTTACCGATGTTTAAAAAAGAAAACAACGCAAGAATTAATACATCTTTTCAGGTGTTTGGTTCGGTCGACATCGTCAGACTTGGGGAAGTAACTTAGTTTTGGATTTTGGGGTTGGAGCCTTGTATAGTCTGGTACCATAGGCGACTGTTTTACTGGTACTGCTAACAGCACTCTACATTCATAAATTTGTTTTACATCTTAGATTAGTGTAAGGTTAATTGTAGGTAGTGTATTGAAATAAGGGTCAGACCGGTTCAAATTCGTCTGGGTTAACGGGTTGGTCGGTTTAACGGATTGATCGGGTTGGGTTTGGACAAGTCAAAATTTTTTAGACTGACCGCAATTCATCTAGGAACTAGAATTGGTAGATCGGCGGATTTGGGCCGGGTTAGAGGGGATATGATCCTGGTCAGTTTGGCCGGATTGTTTTTCTTATTTTTTTTTGGATTTTTTTAATTTGAAGGTTATTTCTGGGTTTCGCGAATTTTGCACGGGTTTGCGCAGGTTTGGGCGGGACTGGATGGGTTTCATGGGTATGCACGATTTTTACATGGGTTAATTAATGGCGGGTTAACGCAAATTATGGCGGGTTAGACGGATCAGGTCAGGTCAGGTCGAATCTTTTTTGGACGAAATTTAACACACAAGTTTATTTCAACAATCACGACCGCTACCCGTCTTAAGCCCTCGTTTTTTTTACGAAACTGCATGAGTTTGTCCTCGGATCGGACCGATTCGAGTAGCGTCCTTGAATTTTTCGAGTTGGATGGACCCGATCGAAATTTGTCAATACACAAATTGTAGGTGAAGCAATTAACAATCCTGTGAAAGTGTCACCTCAGATTTTGAAAACAATAATTTGAGTGATACAATGGTAGCAAAATTGAAATTTATTCTGATATATTGACATAGAAATAATTATTAAATTCTTGATGCACTATTAAGATTCAATTTTGTGATTAAAAATTAGGATTGCTTTTATCTTTTAATTTTGTGATTGCAAAATCTTATAAATACATAAATGTTGTGGAAATTAACTAAATACATAAATGTTAATCTCTCTTTGATGCACTTCATTATAGTTGCATGGATACATCTTTATTGATTTTGTGATGTTACTATTTCTTCTTGAATAGAAATTTGATATGTTAATTCATTTTTTTTATTTTTGCCTCGAGGCATATTTTGTCGTGTAGTAAATAGTATCATCTAAGGAAATATTTTATAATTTTCTTAATATATGATCAATTAAAGATGAAACAATAGTAAATGTATTCGGAAAAATAATTGAATATGAGATTGAACTTCTATAAGCAGTTAGTGGCGTGCAAGGAACTACATTAATTGTTAATATGGCCACCGTGTATAATTAATGTGTCTATCCCATGACAAATTATGTAATAGTCAATCAAATAAATTATAAAAATGTTCCGATCTCCGTTTATCAATTTGAACGAGCTGGTTTTGATTATTTGGTACTGTCCATACATATAATATTATAATGGTTTATTGTAATAGAAAGAAGATTTAGCAATATTTATAAAATAATAATTATTGAAGAAATTTTTAAATATTGTTGATAAAAGTGCAAAATTTTATTGAGAATAAGACAATAATATTTTTAAATAATCGTTGGCGTAGGTGGAGCTAAGCCAATGATTATTAAAATAACCATTGTCTTTGTTTTTCAGATTTTTTTTAAGCCTAAGGCAACGATTATTTAAAATAAATGTCGACGTAGCTCCATCTATACCAACAGTTATTTTAAATAATCGTTGGTATATCCTCAATCCTAGATCATAAAATGCCGCTCTCACTTTCTTCTCTCTCTCTTCCTCGTCTGACCGCATCCACAGCTCTAGCATATTTGATCTGCTAGAGGTGTGGAGGTATAATTCGATCTCGATCTATCACACACACGCGCACACACACACACATACAAACTGACCGCCTTCACACCTCCACATGCACCTCGATCTAGTAGTCTTCTCCTGTTTTTCTCCTCTCTTATGACGCCTTCATCGAGACTGAAATGATCGCTCGATCTTAAGTAGATGAGGACTTTGCCCTCAATCGTTGCCTTCTCCTCTCGCGGGGTTAAGATAAGTTTTATTTTGTTTAATATTAAACCAGCGACACTTGCCATGGAGTTTCTTGGAGTTGGTCCTACTAGAATTGTGCAATGGAAGATCTTGCATGGTAATAGTTGGACTAGCTCTAAGAAGCAGCAACTACACTCTATTATTGGGTCTTGCTGTTGTGTATATTATTTTGTTGTTGTTGTTATGATTTATGATTAGATTGTTGTTTATTATTGAGTCAGCGGCACTTTCATAGGTGAAGGGTTGTTGTTAGGAACTTTAGGGTTATGTTTTTGTTAGAGTTTAAGGTTAGATTGTTGTTAGGGTTAAATTTTTGTTGTCGATAGGTTGTGGCAGTTGTGATCGATCTGTTATGGATTTAGACTGTTGAAATGTTATTAGTTTGGCTGATTGTTAGAAACTGATTATGATAATGTGTTGTTTTTGTGTACCAATTTACTATACTTGATAAGAGTCTGTATTTATGTGTTTTGTAGATCTATCGCCTTGCGAGAGCTATTCAATGGTATATTTTTTAGGATTTCAAAGAAGGACATAGCTCAAAGATGCAATCGATGTCTTAGCTAACAAATGACAACAAGTCAAATAAGTTCATATCTCATGTTAGGTTTTCTACCAGGAAATTGAACTATGCCAATTGGTGAGGCTCGATTCCTTAAATGCTTTAGGTGGATGACCTTGGATGCACATGGTATCCATCAAAGACACTGAGTAACTTAGGGAGCCATGTCAGCCATTGATCATGTCTGACAGAGCCAGTAAATTCCTCGATGTATTTGATGAAAAGATATCATGTGCATCCAAGGTCGACATTCCACCCAAAGCATTAAAGACATCAAGCTTCACCAATGGAGGGGTTCAATTTCCTGATAAAAAATATAACAAGAGATCCTACATTTGTATCGTTGTTATTTTGTTGCTAAGATAGCAATTGCATCTTTTTTAACAATGTTCTTCTTTAAAATCATGAGAAACCATCTTTATTACGAACATGTCTCCTTAAAAGTTGTTCACCTTGAAGCTCCTGAAACAACTTTAAGGAGACATGCTCGCAATAAAGCTGATACTTTTAGAGGAAAGAAAGGACACAAAAAATATGTTATCTATTTTGTGTTAGTTATAACTCTTTTAATTTTTTTTCCCTTTTTTTATTGTGACATAGATTGTATTGATACATGTTATACGTATATATGTTTATTGTACTACATATTTTGTCTGTAATTTGAAATATGTATGTGACAGTTTAATGTTAGGCTAGCAAATCTCTGACTAGCCATTATTTATAAAACGTTAAAAAAAATAGAGACCTAAGACAATGATTATTTATACGCCAATAGTTATTCAATAATAATTGTTGTCTTAGGTCTCTATGGCAACGGTTGTTTAATAATAACCGTTGCCTTATCTCAGATATTAAATTACTATTTCTCATCGGCAATACTCATATGCCAACGATTTTTTGTACTATTTTGCCAATTCGTTAGTCACCAACGGTTACATAAACGTTGGACAAGATGATTTTTAACCATTAGCATATCTCTTTTTTGTAAGGCTTAGCCTATTTATATCCAAACTAACTAAAATAAAAGTCCAAAAACTAAATCAATCTAGTTGAAAAACATTTGTTCAATGTTACTTGACCACAAACAATTCTTTCAACTACCAAAAAAGCATCCCAAGTTCTGAAAGTACAATTTGCTACCGAAATAAAACCCAAAAATGTTACAATTTATCATTTTCGGCCATTTTCTATACTATCTTATAAAGCATCTAAGAAATGGAGTTCTCCATTTGGTCATAGTCTTACTCTTTTTATGGACTAAAATATCCTTCAAACCAGAGAATACTGATACACAATGCTTGATTCTATAAGGACAATAATGTCATTTGTACAAATTATATATGGTAAGTATTATAAGGCTAATTATTTACATATTGAAATCTTCTGTGACATTGCATTTTATTAGCTAGGGAAGCAAATGGAAAGTTGTGCCAAAATATTTTAAACTATTAATATTTCATGTACAAACTAATTTTCAAGCAGGCATTTCATAGTCACATTACCATACTAATGTATCAAATATTTTAAACTATTAATTACTTTTTAACTAAAAAATTGGTTAAATGTCACATAACTTTGACTATGACAAAATAAAAAAAATTATAGTATTTTAAAAAATTATAGAATCATACTACTGACCAATAATTTCTGCCAATAATTTATAATTACAAGAAATGGACGAGTTAGTTAATTTGTAAAAATATATATATATATATATAAATATATATATATATATATATATTTTATTTTTTGATATTTTGGTTAGACTTCAAATCATGAAATTAATGAAAAGGTGCAATATTCAATCCTGCTTTGTAATTTTGTTTTGTTAATTATTTTTTCATGCATTTAATTTGAAGTTCAAAGATCCGCATTTACATATATTTTTCAAAATATAATTGATATTTGAGACTAATGTATTTTCTCAAAACTATTATCTTATAAATTTTATGGGACCTACACATGATACAAGAACTAAATTTTATGGGACCTATATCATAGTTAGGAGAATTAAAACTAAGTTGTTTTTGTCTGTTTTTTTATAACGTACATTTTACAAAATATTACTATACGAATTGCATAAATAATATCTTTTATTTTGCTGATGATTTTTTAATATAGCATTGGAAATTATGCAATGTATGTATAAATCTGGATTACTATCCAAAATTTTTAAATATTTGTTTGAATCTCTGGATTGAATGTGTTAATTCTTTCATTCAATTTCAGGTATTTTACTCTCTTCTCTATTACTGTCTTGAAAAAAAACCTCCATGGCACCGTTACGTCGACTCAACAGCCGAGTAGAAGCAATAGGACAGATTCGAAAATAATCTGATGCAACCAAAAAATATGTGTTTACCTTCTCAAATTTGGCTAAGTACCCAGTATCATGTATCAGGTAGCTATGTTTGTGCGTTCACCCAGGCTAAACCGTAGTGACACATAAGAGGCGTAAGCAATCGTTAGAGAGAGCTTCAACAACCTTATCAAGCGAGATCAAATTCCGAAAAATCCGCTCAAAGAAATAGGAAATAATCTGATGCAAATTTAGCAACCAGAAAATATGTGTTTACCTTCTCAAATTTGGCTAAGTACCCAGTATTAGTTATCAGGTAGCTACGTTTGTGCGCTTCCCCGGGCTAAACTGTTGTGACGCATGTCGCATGTGGCATGCTGCATGACGCGTGACGCATGACGCTTGCCGCATGACGCATGTCGCATGACACATGACCCATGTCACATAACCCATGACGACGGATGACGGATGACGCATGCCGCATGACACATGACGCAAGCCGCATGACGCATGACGCAAGACGCATGCCGCATAACGCATGACGCAAGACGCAAGACGCAAGACGCATGCCGTATGCCACATGACGCGTGACGCATGCGGCATGACCAATGGTGACTGACGACGTACGACAGATGATGCATGAACCAAGAAGCATGACGACCCATGACGCATGCCACATCACGCATCATGCTTGACGCATGATAACGCATGACGCATGATGCATGACACATGACGTATTACACACAACACATGACAAATCACTCATGCCGCATGACACATGACGCATGCCACATTGCTCATTACACAAGTCGCATGACGTACGACGAATGATGCATGAACCAAGTAGCATGACGCATGACGCAAGCCGAATGACACATGACACATCGATCTTACATAATGCATGACGCATGAATCATGACGACCCATGACCCATGATCCATGATGCATGACGAATGACGTATTACACACAACACATGACAAATCAAGAGGGACATCCCGTAGGAATACAAAGGTTTTGATTAGACCTGTTAGTAAAGTAACGCAACCAGGAGTTTACACGTCCAATGTAGTGTACCATGAGGTTCTACAAGATGACTAATATTGGTAAAGTGTAATATGCTCTCTTTCTTATGTTAAGTTCAATTTCTTACCAGATGTGGCTCTAGCATTTTTATCTTTAGTTTTTCTTATGTTAGTATCTTTGAAGCAAACTAAATAATTAAGCTCATGTGATTGTGACATTTTATTTGTTTTTTTGGGATTTTACTTGGATGTTATTTTGTAAGCTGTCTGGATCAGTTTCTTTCTTATATTTATGTTGACAACACATCGATGATACCTAGAGAATCATCGTCCAAATGAAATTATTGTGCAGTGCATGTATATATTATATTGTTATGTAATTAAAAGATAAATACGCGCGAAAAATTGTAAAAGTACTTCTCCAAGCATTTATTTTTAATACAACTAATTGACAAGAACACATAATTTTGAATATGTGTTGAATAATTCACAAAAATGTGAAACACGCAAGAATAGTATTTGATCAAGACGTAATTTAAATTATTCTTTTTCGTTCATAATGTCTCTCGTTGCTTGGCACGGATACGATTACTATTTTTTCAAAATAATCGAATTGTCTTTTTCATCAATTCTAGATGGTGAACTCTAAATTTTCTTGATGTAAAAAAATTGCAAATTCCTATCTATCTCTGGTTCAAAAAACAAGTTTCTGAAATTTAATTTTCATTTTGTTTGCAAAATTTCTTGCATTTATGGTGCATGGATATATACTTTTTAAATCTTAATTAAATTTATATCGTTAATACACACTTCTTAATTCTCATTCATTAAATTAACAAAGTACACAATGTAGGTATGCACTTGCAAATAATTAATATCCCTCAATCATGAAAAATACCTTCAACAGAAGTAATCCAAATCCTGGTCCCTAAATACAAAAGAGACAAGTTTGTCACATACACGGTATGATACATTCCCTGATTTTCATTGCAGGACACTGAATCCTTTCTATAATTGAAGCTTATCCCAGAGACGACACCATACGTCTATCCATCCCTACCATATATCTATATCCCTAAGGCAGATTGCGTCCAAAAGATAACTTCTTGTATGACAGTAGAGGTGGCAAGTCGGATCAGTCGGGCAGGTTCGGTTCGGTTCGGGTCGGGTCGGGTTAGTTTGACCATTTACAATAGTTGGGTTGGGATCGGGTCGGGTGAGTTCGGATCGGATTTCGGTTCGTCATGTGTCGACAACTTTTGGATCATGGGTCGGGTCGGGCGAGGTCAGGTCGAGTTTCGGGTCGGGTTACGTCGATCTTTTTCGGGTGACGGGTCGGGTCGGGTCGGGCGAGACCGAGTCGGGTTTCAGGTCGGGCTTCGTCGACAACTTTCAGTCTTGGGTCGGGTTGGGCAAGACCGGTCAGATTCAGGTCGGGTTGTACCTACAACTTTCAAGTATTATTTTGAGTTTTAAGTTCAACCGGAAAAGATCAGGTTGTGTTATTGAATTGTGTTAGTGAATATTGACTTTCTCTAATGTTAATTTATTAGTAAAATTAGATTATGATGTAGGCAATATATGATTAGATCAATTTACAGGTGGTATCAGGTCAAGTCGGGTCGGGTCGGGTCGGGTCGGGTTCGGGTCCTCATGTGTCGGGCCATCTCGGGTTACGGGTCGTCTCGGGTCGGGTCGGACTCAGGTCGCTCATGTGTCGCTTCGTCTCGAATTACGGATCATCTCGGATCCGATCGGGTCGGATTCGGATAATTTGACTTTATCAAAATATTGAATCGAGTCCGGTTCGGATCGGATCTGGTCGGGTCGGGTTCTGCCACCTCTATGAGACTATGACAGGAACTTCTGCATTTGCAATGCAGAGATAATGTTTTCTAAGTATGAGGATCAAATTCTCGAATCATCTTAAATGATATTAATTTTTTTTTTCTGATCTTATACAAAGTGAGAAATAATATGGATCAATTGTATTAGACATATGTTAAGCAATTAATTATATAATTCAAGTACATTTTTAATTGTTACTTTCACGTTGTATTACGTTAAACAGAAATATTAAACAAAAATGTAATCAAATCTTGCTAAGATATTTTATGAATATTAGAATTACGCATCCATCTTTAGTCGATTTTGTTACTCGATCGGGATATTTTTAAATAGTAAAAAATATAATAAACATTTACCTTTTTAGATTTTTTTAGAGTAAAACTATTGTACTTTGCAAAGCACATTGGATCATTAGATTTTGGATTATTTGTAATAAAAATAATTTTGACAAGAAATTCAATGTCCCAAAATCACAAAGCATGTGCTTTGCAAAGTACAATAACTTTGCTCTTTTTTTAACTATTTTATTAGATAGCTAAAAAATTCGTTAAATTGAAAGTTTGTAAATCATCAGATTAATAAATTTCAATACATCCAATAAAATAGAAAAAAAAATCTAAAAATATAAATCTTGATCTCAAGCTGGATAATATTTTTAATAATTCAAGTCGATGCTCTGCACTTTAAAATTGAAGATGCTGACATAAAGTACAAAAAAATTATACTTGGTAAAGAATTTTAACGCGCACACACACATAGAGAGATTAAATTTTCAATTTCATTTATTTTCTGTACAATTTACAATACAATAGATTAGGAAAAGATACAAGTCTGTTGGAGCATAGAACATAAAGTGAATATGGTTTTGAATTATAATTATCCGTAGATATATTTGAAAAAAATTCAACGTTAATTCTTCCTAATTTAATTCTGAGTAAAAAAACTTATGTTTTCCAAAATTATATTAGATGCGTAGTATTAATTTGGTTTTTTCATAATGTTTATATTTAATTATCTGATAAAATAATAAAAAATAACAGATTTATATATTTTTTATTTCTTTAATTCTTATTTGTATTTCTTCAAATGCGAATATAATTCAGTAAAAACTATATGATTCATATATGATCCAGTTCACTGACGGAACCACAAATAGTAAGGATGGATCAGCTGACCGTCTCTGAAAAAAAATTCAAAGTTTAACCGTAGAATTAAAAAAAATTCCGAAAAATATGCTTATAATTGAATTTTTAAATATTCATTGTGGCACACTCGTCAAGTTGTTTGGAGGTGGAAGGAAACAGTGCTCGTATATAAAATTTGGTAAAACTTTCATAGATGGTCAGACATTGAATTCGTATGTAGTAATGACCAAAGACCATCAAATGTTTTCGCAAATAGTCAGGGGCGGATTCAGGTCAAAACCAAACAACGACATACTGCATTGGAATTAAGCAGCTCATAATCTAGTTTGAAATTAAACAACGACGTTCTCCTAAATATGAGCTATAATTTCTAAATTCAGCAGAAAATTTAGTACTTGAAAGTTTCATTTCAAAATCAATCAACAGCACGAGCATGGGCTTGCTCTGAAGCACTATAAATTCAGCTCAGTCTTTTTCCAGCCTTATTTTTTTAAATGACCAAGAGCGTGATTATTAAGAAACTCAGGAAAAAAAGAAAAAATGATAAGATATCATTTGTGGGAGTTGTTGAGAATTTTTTACCGTTATTGTTACTTGGGTCCAATGGTTGACGTGAACATCTTCTAAGGATGTGCTTCAGAGATGGTTAGCTTGGTGAGAGGAAAGAAAACGAGAAGAAATTTTCAAATCATGCTCCTAAGTTTTGTTTAGTGTTAACAGATGAAAATCTGAGTATAATAAAAGTTTTTCGGGATCTTATGTTGGTCACTGTTTGTCACCCTCAAATTGAGGTGTAAAGAGGATGAATGAAGAAACAACGTTAAAAATGAGAGTATTGAAGTCTTCGAACATAATTAAAAAATTTAACCACCATTAATTCAGGAGCAAAAAACAAACCGATATGTTATATTTTCATTTCATTCCTTCAACTTCTTTGATTTTGCTATTCTTTCTATTCCATTTTGTCACCTCCTCATAAAACTCGGGAGCACATTCTAAATTTGTGGGGAATAGTGAAATAACAATAGCACCCGTATGAAAAGGCACAAGTACCAATTTCCAAATTCGAGAGCCATTAATGTTTTGCCGCATAATATATTAATATATATGTCCAGACAAAAGGTTTTATTTACATGGCCACATCAGTTTATCTAGTCGTTCGTGTTGCGAAATTGCCTTAAGAAAACTTTTAGACCGTCGATTTTGATTGGACAATATACACTATATTTATTTAATTTTAGTTGAATGGCACGAACATTTTTAGTTGATATTTTTAAATTAGATTAGGTTTTTCGTAATCTCTTTCAATAAATATAAGAGTGGATTTGTTTCATCCTCTTTTATTTGTGTCGAGAGTTTGATTGCACGAGGCAAATTAATACTTTCTTTTTACAATACTACTTGACTACTGATTTTTTATTTACATGGCAAATGTTAGTAAGATGGTCAATGACTTCAAGCGTGTTTCCCTTCAATTTTCTATCCAGGGTTATAATTTCAGTAGTGACTTAAGGTTGCTATCAATTTGGGGTTATGATGTAATCTTAGGTGTTGATTGGCTATCTAGTATGGATCGAATGAGGATTGTCCAAGTAAAAAATGAATAGAATTTGAGAAAAATGGTAGGTTGGTTAAACTACAAGTGCAGAAAGAAGAGGCACTTCGTGCTATGTGTCAGGAGGTTAATTTGAAGGAGTTGAGTGTCAATAGTGAAGTAACGATGGCTCACATTTGGTTTTGCATTGGTGAAGAACAAAAAACCAATAAGACTCCACCTGAAATTCAACAGGTTTTGCATCAATTTACAAATGTCTTTGAACTATTAAGAACCTTACCCCCATCAAAGATCTATTGATCATCAGGTTTCCCTCAAACAAGATGCACAACATGTCAACCTCAGACCATACATGTACTATCATTTCTAGAAACTTGAGTTGGATAAGATCATTGAAGAGCTTTTGACAAGTGAAGTGATCAAGCATTCTACCAGCGCATTTGCATCAACTGCCTTGTTAATCAAGAAGAAAGATGGGAGTTGGATGTTATGTGTTGATTACAAAAAACTAAACTCTCTTACTATTAAAAATAAATATATAATTCTAATTATTGATCACCTACTTGATGAATTACATAGTGCAACAATATTTTCTATGATTGACTTGAGGTCTGGATACAACCAAATCAGAATGCACACACCACATATTCATAAAACAATATTTAAAACTCATGAAAGCCACTATGAATATCAAGTCATGCATTTTGTCTTCATTATTGCTCCAACCACTTTTCAGGCCCTCATGAACCAAATTTTTAAATCTTACCTTAGAAAATTTGTATTGGTTTTCTTTGATGACATCCTGATCTATAACTCTACTTTGCTAGTCATGTCAATCGCCATCAGAAAATGTTGCACCTCGTACAATCTCGTGGCATGAAAGCAAAAATGTCCAAGTGTGAGTATTGTATGGAAAGTCTTGAATACCTTGGCAACATTATCTTTGCACATTGGGTATCTATTGATCCTAAGAAGATTGAGGCAATGATGAATTGGCTTGTGCCTAAAACTTTGAAAGCACTGAGGGGTTATATAGGTCTTACTAGTTATTACAAGAATTTCATACTTTACTATGTTGTACTTAGTAAACCTCTTACCAACCTCCTCAAAGAAAAATAACTTTAAATGGTCTCTTGAAGCACAATAGGCTTTTGATACTCTCAAAACAGCCATGAGTATAGCTTCAGTCCTATCAATGTCAGAATTTACCAAATTATTCTTATTGTAGACTGATGCAAGTGGTGGAGGCATTGATGTTGTTATAATGCAACATAGAAGATTTATTGCTTACTTAAGTAAATTCTTAACCACTAGAAGCAAAGGTCTCTCCACTTACGAAAAGAAATTAGTAGCTATTTTAACAATAGTGAGCAAATGGAGGCATTATCTCCAAGGAGGATCTTTTGTAATCAAAACTGACCATATTAGTTCAAACACTTGATTGAACAAAAACTTACCCATATCCTTCAACACAAAGGCCTTTGTAAATTACTTGGTTTGAGTTATACAATTCAGTATTAAAAAAAAAGTTGTGAAAATAGGGCTTTGGTGTCTTATCTCGAGCAACTCATGTGTCTGATCATATGAAATCCCAAGCGATTATTAAAATCATTCCTAGCAGAATAGATGAAATCAAAGATGGCTACCAAGGTGATGAATGAGCTATGAATATGTTAGCTCTCTATGACAAGGATGCTCTAATTAGAGAAGGCATAGTAATGCATCAGAGCAGTATATAAAAAGCATGGTAGAATTTACATAGGTATCAAAGAAGGTTGGAGGACTAAGTTGGTTACAGCCTTACATGATTCAAGTGTTGGGAGAGGGGGGCACTCTAGTATCTTAGGCACTTACCAAAGAGTCAAAAAAATTATTGGCCTAAGTAAAACAAATATTATTCCAAATTATCAGTGCTTGTGAGATCTGTCAATTGAACAAAAATGAACATATTGCTACTCTTGAAATTTTGAAACATATTCATGTATCTGATGGAGCTTGGCAAGTTGTTACTATGAATTTTATTATCGAGTTTTCTAAGAGTGAGTCTAAGAATGTTCTCATGGTGGTAATTAACAAATTGCCAAATATTGCCACCTCATGATCCTCACTCATTCATTCCAAACAACAAATCTAGCTCAGTTATTCCTAGATTCAATCTACAATCTTCATGGCATGCCAAGTAAAATTATTATTGATTAGGATCATATATTTATAAGTCATTTCTAGAGAAGTTAGGAGTTAAGCTCAATTTCAGTACATCTTACCATCCTCAAAATGATGGACAATCTGAGAGACTGAATCAGTGCATTGAATTTTATCTCAGGTGCATGATTTTTCAAAAACCAAAATACTACGCTTGATGGGTACCCTTAGCTGAGTGATTGTACAATACCAATTTTCACTTAGCTATTAAAACAACCTCTTTTGAGCCTCTATATGAGTACCCACCACCTCACCTTCCTATGAGTCCTTACCTAAATGCAAAAATGCAGTTGTTGACTCTTTGCTAGCTGACAAACATAAGGCAATACAAACACTCAAATCTTAATTGCAATTGGCTCAAGAAAGAATAGTTCATTTTGTCAACAAGAAAATATCAGCAATGCACTTTCAAGAGGAAGTTCGAGTATATTTAAAATTACAACCCTACAGATAGATCTCTATGAAACAAAAATTATCATGTCAAAAGCTCAGTCCTAGGTTCTAAGGACAATTTGAGGTTTTAGAAAAAATAGGGGCAGTCGCATATAAGTTGCATTTACCTGAATGGTCCTTGATTCACCCAGTTTTTCATGTCTCTCAATTGAAGAAAAAAATTGGTGAAGGTGGAGAGTTCAGACCTCAGTTACCATTGGTGGATCCAGAAGGTCAATTAAAAATTGAACCCATTGCTATCTTGGGTCGTCGAATAATCAAGCACAACAATATTGCATAAGTTGAAACTTTGGTGCAATGGTCCAATTTGCCGGCTAAGGAGACGACATGTGGGATGTATGATGCCCTTAAAGCTCATTTTCTTTCATTCAGCTTGAGGACAAGTCTGATTTTATGGAGGTGACAATGTCAGGAGCTGAGCTCCATCTAACAAAACTAGCCGTTGAGAAGAAGAAGAGAGCAAATGGGCATAGGAGGGAAGTAATGGGCCATCGCATCGTAAAGAATAATGGGCCTAATAACAGTTCAATCAAAGAGATGCTTTTTACTCCTGACAAGTAGGACCGAGACGTTAGAAGGGATGGATTCAGTGACTAAAACTGAAGAAGAAGCCACACAAACTGTTAGACACTGCCTGACAGTTCGTTGCGGAGCAGAAGAGCTTCTTCTCTTTTACTTTTACCAATTTTCTTTTAATTACTGAGTTACAATGTAAATTGTCTATATTATATAAATTATAAAGACAGTCTTTCTCTTTCGAGTTATGCTAAAGAAAATCTCATTTTTATCTACTTTTATGTAATTTCTCAATTATAAAATGAATAAAATTCTTATTAAACCCCAATTTATTATTTTATTTCCATTCTCTACTTTAAATTCTTGTATCACCATATTGAGATGACCACATGAAGGAAAAGAAATAAAAGAAACCTCCACTAGAGCTCAATACCTACAACTTACAAAAGAATATGAACCTTTGGAGACTAGACAGAGATAGAGATTTGACTTCTTTTTCTTTATGTGCATTCTTTTCCCTCTCTAGTATATAAACTTTTTGTGTTAAAAATAAAGCAAGATTTCATCCTACTTAAAATGAAGAAGACGAAGAAGCAAGTTAAAATGCCTATAAGAATATAATATGAAGTTAAATTATTGGATTTTCAAATTTCGTTACGCTTATTGTTTCATCTACTTGCGTCACTGTTAACAAATATCGATATTTTTAAAGTAATTTGACATTTATTTTTCTTTAATTTCTCTTCACTTGCTAAATGAAATATATGCAAAACCATATAGTCTTAGCAACAACATTAAAAAATAATGGTAAAAAAAGTCATGCTAGATCTCAAAAGACTTATCAATTATTTTCCTTCAAAATAATGCAATTGTGTGTCGTGGGTTAAAAATTCAACTAGAATAATTATTATAAATATCCAAGTTCATCTTTATTTTAAACAAAATCCACATAGCAATAAGCATCAAATGTATCATTCGGATTTAATTGAATACAGTGGTGGCAGAAATATATCACACTGGTGTCAACTTATTTAAATTTAAGTTAGAATAATTTACTCAATCGATTCAAGCTACTATAATCAACTTATTTAAACTTATTTAAATTTAAGTTAAAATGATCAAATTATCAAATACCACAATTATAAAATTTCAAACAATTATGTAAAGAAATCCGGGGCCTACCACATTCCTACAGAATACGAAAAAAAAGTGGTCCATTTGGTAAAACGTGTAGGGAAGAAAGACCCCATATATAACCCAAGGAAGCGGATTCTCTGCCGCGCAGCAGTAACGAACGTTCAAGATTCTTTGCGCTGTAGGTTACGGACGGCCCAGATTTAATTCAGAGAGGTCTAATATTATAAAATTTAGCTTGCACGAATCTCGATGCAAATAAAAAAACTGAGATTTATCGCGCAACACGCACAATGTTTGTGCTGCGCGGTAGAAGATCTCATTTCATAACCCAAGTACCAAAGAGAACAAAATACGCAAGACCCATAGGAACAAATATTGCATAGCTGGGAAGATGGCATTTAGTTGGCATGCATTGCATTTCATAACATACAGCCGAAGTTATGAACCAGCAGCGCAATTAATCAAATGTTACTTTCTAATTCTCTCTGGATTGTATTGTACCAAGTACCAACCACCACCACCATGGCACCATACCGTATATATAACAAAACTAAAACCCATAATTTTTGCAACAATTTGCGGCTGTTTTGCCTCTGTTTATTGTTTGTTGTGTGCGCCTCCTTGGCACCTAGTTTGTTGTTAGAACTTCACGTGAAACATTGACAATTTGACATTGATGAGTATTACGTGTGAACATTGGTAATAAGTATTTTAAACAAAGATGGAACCTACAACATTATGTACATGTTACGAAATGGAGTGCTTTCTCAAATTCATTTGGAGGAATTTTATTTTTTTAAGCGACAGACGAAAAGTCTACTAATTTCATTGATTAGAAAAAAATATTTACAAAAAGACAAAAAAGAAAATGAAAATACAATGTCACCTACATACAACGATATCTAGTCTTCTATTCTAATTAGCTTATTCCAACAGGTAGTGATTGGTCTACACTGGCTCCATTATTTTGAGCTGCTCATGAGGCCGACGTCAGTTGTAGAGTTTTCTTGGAAGATGCGTATGTTTCTTTCCTTCCAAATATTTCAGCATGTCCTGACTATGCGTCTAACTGATTCGATACGTTTGTTGCGTAGTAATCCGTAAATATGCTCCAGTAGTTGTGAGAGATTTAGCAGCGGTTGTTTTGATCATTGAAGCAAGTCACCCCATAGGCGTCTAAATAATGGGCACTGCAAGAAGATGTGTTATGTGTCCTCTAGCACACCCAAGTCACATAGTGGACGAATCGTTTTGATTGGTCAGTTTCTTTTCTGAAGATTGACGCTTGTCATAAGACGATCTCTAAAGAGTAGCCAAAAGAATTAAGAAGCGTGTCTTGGATGGAGTCGGCAGCTTTCAGGGTAACAGAGCATGACGAGGTCTGATGTCAGAATCAATCAGGAAGTTGTAAGCTGACTTTGACGTGTAACTTCCAGATGAATCGTGAAGCGATGATATGACAGTCGTTTGTGTCGTTTTTGTTGCTTTAAAAATAGGTAGAAGTGTCGCGAGGTCGCGGAGAAAGAAGAAAACGTTTGTGTGGTTCGACTGAATTCCGTTGAAAGACGTAATTTGCAGTTGACTACGGATCGTTGAGGACCAAGATACTAACGGAGAGCTATAAAACTTCTAAAACTATCGAAGCAGTAGCGTAATATTCTGAATTCTAAGATCTAGAATGGCCGCTACTTCCAATATTTTGGAGGAATTTTATAAAGTCACGAGCTCATTAAGCAAATTGTGGATTTGAGACGTGAGAAGACCGGAATCTGCCAAAAACATAGCACCTGTTATTAATATAATATTCTATGCAGATAATTTAGAGAGGCTTAACAGTCTATTAGGAGACCACGGGGATATTTACAATGTTCATACATCATTTGCGGATTATAACAACTCGGTATTTTTTTAAAAAGAAATTGAGCCTAGTTAGTTAATAGGTAAATTTTATCAGCAAGATGTTCTGGTTGATTGGAATATGAAAGCAGATTATTCTCTATACATGATAATTTATTTCAAATAATAGATTATCCTTGGAAAACAAGTTGGACATTGACTTATGATAACAAGTCGATCAGACTAATGTACTTCTATTATATCTTGCCGACATCGTATATGGGATGAACTCAGAATTTTCGTCAAGAAGGAACAAGATCTATATTTTTTCGAGAGAGACAAAATGAAATGCATTAAAAAAACAAATTATAAACATATTTTTCAAAAAAAAATTTGACAAATTCTATAAAAATACACCGTATATTTTGCAAGAAAAATTTCAGAGGGCGACTCCCCCCAACCCAGGCTATACCTAGCTCCGCCACTGATCATACATACTATATACATCAATATCATCGTTGTGGCATCCAACACAGTTACAATTACAAATTGACAATCAAAGTAATCACATCATTTAGCTTGATACTTGTACTGATTGAGCAATAATTACTATGCAACCTAAGAAAAAAGCTCCTTTTCTGGTCATTCATGCCAAAAAAAAAACTGAAGACCGACAGCTTAATTAGTTCAAACATCATAAGCCGAAAAGATAAGACCAATCACCAACTATACAGAGGCCACATGCATATCCTCAGGGTCAGGGGTCATATATTTTATTCCCAAAAAGATCCAAGCAAAGAGGCACCGTTGTGTTTTTAAAGAAAAATGACACAACCAGCACCGAAATAGTATATGATGATATTACATAGAAATAGTATTCGACAGTAACTGGCATGTTTTCCTTTCTGGTCTTTGTTATTTGTATGGACTGGATATGGAAAAGTAATTTCTGTGAGGAATAATATTTTAAAGGAGAAAGAAAATATTTTTTTGTGTTCATTTGTATAGCAGGTTATACAAATGGAAGGCAATGTTTTCCCGAGCCTGATCAAAGAAGCTAAGGTCACGAAACCAACAAACTTAATCACACTGCAGAACAAGGCTAACATTTTATATTAGAATTTATAAAGTAAAAGTGCACAAGACGAGAAAAAGAAGGCATTTAAATCAGGAATGAAATTTCTGCATTGAATTTTTAAAGAACTACAACCAAACATTTGGAATATATACAATTAAAATGGTTTCTAAGGGTTTCTAAGTTCCCTTTTATTCAGAAAGTTGAGTAAAACAAAGAGATTAAGAAAAGAAATTCATAATATTTACATGAATATGGATGGGGTGCGAACCACAAAAGAAAGGAAAATCATCTATCATTTTGTGATGCTTTGCATACAGGACACCAGTTTTTCTGACAAAGCCATTCATGTATGCAATTAACATGGTACCAATGCTCACATTTCAGCATCCCTATTTCCTCTCCATTTTCATACTCTTCCTGCAAAAGGGAGGGAGACAGAGAATTGAAACAATACACCATTCATCAGTTATAACTTAGAGCAGCAATATCTCAGATCCCAATACCTGGGAATATCAAAAGGACTGTACCACACAGATCTATATGGACCTATTCAGTAATGAACCTGTTAGGCCAGTTGTGGTTGGACTAAAATCCACAATACCAGACATTACTGGCAGTCTGGCACAATAGTAAGAGAATACTTAATTTCCAAATCTTCCTGTACAATAAGAGGTACCTGGCAAATGCTACATTTGACATCATCAATGGAATAAGAAGTCGACTCATGGTAGACACTTCTTTTAAGACATTTTACAAAATCCTTTTCTGAGAGTGCAGTGTTAACTGTTCCCATTTTCTCCTCTAAAGCCAACAATTCCTGATTAAGCAAGCAAATGTCAACATAAAAAGAATTAATTAAAAAAAATCAGAAAAGAAAAATTTAGAGCAACAATAGTTGTGGTGAATTTCAGTGCTGTTTCTGGTACATGCTGAATGAAATAGTTTAGTATAATTTTCAAATTTGGAGATATAATATTCCACATAAAACAAGTTTAATGCAACAACTACACCCTACCATTAGAACAATATACAACTGGTAAAAGTCCTCTAATCTTGTAGAAAGTAGGAATTATATTTTACCTCATATGACATGTTATCAATATCCATCCTCATGTCTCTGTGCTCGTCATGAAATGTCAAGCCATCAAGTAAAAAGTTGGTCTCTAGTATCAACATTTGCTATAATTTACAAAAAAAAGGAGGAACAAACATTAAATTAAGAAAAGAAATACTATAAATCTATGAAAAAAGAAAAGACATACAAACAACCTCCACATGGTTCAGCTCTCCAAGTTGTTCAATTCTCTCTAAAGCCCGTAGTACCTACATATTTCAAAAATAAATGAGCAAAACCACGAATCAACCTGAAAACCAATCATCTGAACAGTTGAGGTAAAGTTGGGAAGGAAAATTTTGGACAAAAAGGCGAAATATGTTCATAATTAAAGTCCAATGCACGGTTATGATTTTTTTGAAGAGAGAAAAAACAATCCGAATTGTTCGGTGTGTGTCTCACAGCCCCAAGGAGAATAACAAAAAGGCCCTGTATTCCCCCAAGAATAGGCTGGTGCCATTGTCTCCACATCAGGATCTACCATCTTTTCTTATAATGCATTTCCTATCAATTTATGTCTCAATAAAAAGAAAACAATCTCTTCCTATCAAAACCCTAACCCCTCCAGCTTCCGATCTTTGCTTATCACATCCTGATAAACCAATCCAACACTACACAGTAACTTACGAGGCATGCTATAGGTACACCAGCCATCACTTTTAGATTGCACTGATACTAAGAAAAAAGTATATTTTTAGTTGGTCAAGTATTCAATTATATACTTCAGACTGTTCTGTGAAAAACATCATAATAATTAAGCCAATTTTATCTTTCTTCACATTGCTGCTAAATTGGTGCCTTTATTTTTAGGCTGCAGCAAACAATAACTGTTTTCAGTTCATTCTTCCGTTAATATAGGATTTATAGATTTATAGTATTTCTTTTCTAATCCAAAGTAGTAGATTAGGGATAATATAGGAAACTTCCATTGAGGGGGGTTCCAAAGCCACACATTTTTTGTGCCACAAAATGCCACATTATCATTCTTTTTTAATACATTTCAATATTTAAATCCAGTCCGAACAATGTTCTTCATTGTCACAAGAGACAGCATCTATGAATCTATGATTTTTTAAGTTGGTTTTATACTTTATCAAGCCGTGGAAAAATGAACATATACAACTCTTTTGTCCCAAACAAGATGGAGTAGGCTAGAAATGACGTCCATATTGGATTTCATTTCCATAAGAATGGCTGAAATTTTACGTTGGCTTGTCAAGCCTATCACAACCCTCCTCCTTTCCGGGCTTGGGACCGGCTATGTAAAACATATAATTATGATTGATTAATTTTAATGCATTCATTTGTCGTCCACTTGATCTAATATAAATACAACAACAACAAAGCCTTTTGTCCCAAACAAGTGGGTAACCTAGAAATGAAGCTCATATTGGATTTCATTTCCATAAGATTGGTTGAATTTTTACGTTGGCTCGTCAAGCCTTTCACAACCATCCTCTTGGGACCGGCTATGTAAAACATAGGCGGAGTTTGATCTAGTATAAAATTGTATATCAACTAAAAAAATTCATAAAATTTAACAAGGATGCATCTTTCAAAAAAAATGTATAAGATCAATGTTTCGTATTTTATAGGATTTAATATTTTGAAAGATATAAAAATAAATAACGTTGTGGCACCACAATCTTCTTGAATTGTAACCCTCAATTTAATTTTTTTTATTATTATGAATAGGGTTCATTATCTTAACCAGTAAACCAAGTTCCTTTGGTTGCGAACTTTGTTTTTCATTAACTTTGTTAGCAGGAGCACTTTCTGTGTTATAAGCATCATCCTTCTTACTTTTCTTGTAGAGCTCCTTATCTTGTATTTTATATTGACTGGAATTCAACCTTTTTTCTACAAACTTTAGGTCTAACTCAAAATTAGATGGTGAAGTTGTGTTGTCAGATTTCAGTAGGAAATGGGAAGGTGCATTTCTTTGGCATAACAAATGGATCTAAGTTCAAATTTAAAGCAATTTTATCTACTTATAATATCAAATATGTACTGATCCTAACACTTTTTCCTTTGTTAAAGGCCACTTATGTAAGATATATTATCTTCAATGTACTCGTGTTTCTTTAAGTGAGTAAATTCTTTCATTAAAATGGTGTGATAGATTTGCACAACCAGATTGGTAAACTGCACAACTACCACTTATGTATGATATGTTAATTTATTAGTATTAATATATATCAGTTTCTGTATCTTCAATGTACTTAAATCTGTCATTAGTTTTGTGTAAACATCATAGTTAACTGAATGTAGTTGGTGGTTTGCAGATAACTGTCTCCATTAGAAAAAAGGCTAATTAATTATTGGTGGTCATTCGACTTGTCAAGTCATTTGTTGCAAGTGTGCATACTACAGGGTAATTAAGTATTAACACAGAAAGTGCACTTGTTAAAATTAATTGTTTGAGGTTTGGCCATTAGCATTACCTCCATTTTTTACAAGTGTGCTTACGATAGAAACATTTTGCATATTCTCTGGCTGAAAATATTTATCTGATCAACCTAGAAATTAAAACCATCTTGCGTTATGCCAAAAAAACACAAGAAGATGATCACATCAGCCTTTCCTTTTGCTTGGTTT